>JXSR01S001336.1:114411-136414 GCA_000969725.1 Ophiothrix spiculata
TGATTCTGTAATTTTTAATGTTTTATAATTGTAAATTACCATGTAATTCAGCGATTGCTGCCATTTGGTTTTAATAAATTTGAATCTTGAATCTTGAATCTTGAATAATGAAATACATCGTCCGTGTGACTGAGTGTCCTAGCTACTATCCATTTGTGTAGAACGTACCTGTTCATGTGCAATCAATAAATCATTAATTACAACTTATTCCGTGTAGTTCAATTAGACCATACTCCTGGATATGGGGAACACTCAGTTTCATTACACCGCCATCGGGGCTCGAACCCACGAGTCCCGTGCCCAAACTGCTCGGCAGAGAGTCAACGGAAATGAAATTTGACAGGGAAAGGGAATCTTTACTGGCTACCATATCACTAGAGACATGTAGACAAATGAAAGGGAGATGACATTAGGGTCTATGTTGAAAAGAAATTTTCAAGTGACAAAATATACCCAAAAATGAAGATGAGTAGAAATTTTGATTCAAATTTCCCCTAATGTATGTATGTGTGTCATTTCACTTTTATGGCGACAAAAAAAAATCAGTTTATTCAGCACATCTCAATGTAAAAATACTTCCACAAAATATCCAAGCAGTGGGATTGTCTCGCTGATGATTGTCTTTAATAGCTGGTTAGGAAGATATTTGCCTAAGAACCAACAAGACCACTAATAAATACAAAAGTGGGCACTCACAAATGTGTATGCATCCCACTCAAGCGTAACCATATATTTGTCTTTATCTATGAGTAAAACAAAAAGAAATATGACTCCACAGGGGTTCATATGGTGGCATTTTCAAATAAAAAAAAAATGGTTATGAGATTAATTAATACAAACCGTGCCTTTTGCGAATTAACGCACTTTACGAATTCATCTCACGTCTCAACAGGAAATGTGTTATTACTGTAAATGATAACGCACATTATTAAATTATGGCCTGATAATGGGTCACTTGAATTCAGATTAAACAAGCTATATTAAACCAGATACATTAAGACTTCCACGTGTAAGTAATTTGCCTTGAGCGTAAATGCATTAACATGAGTTTTGTTCTTAGTGTTCTTGGAATCTGGTATACTTTGAATTAAGCACAGTAAATTAGAAGAAGGCTTAAAGAAGAAGGGCTACGTTTGTATTATTATTCAGCCCGATGAGTATTTTCGTATACGTTTGTGGTACAACCGATAACAGATGGAACATTAGAGAGAAGCTTTCACCTTTCAAATGAACTTGTTTTCAACCAATTTGGCTACCCAGAATTCATCTATGATTAGTATTATCATGTCAAGATTCAAGATTCAATAACATAAAAAAACCACTTCAATATAATTGATAGACGATTTCATTTGTTTATTTGTTTTTTATGCGGAACTTCTTTGAAATTTATAACTCCTTAAAAAAGATATTGGGTACATTCATATATGTTCGAGCCAAAAGTGTATGACTGTTGGCGTTTTTTATTACTATTGTCAGCATAGGTTTATATGAAGAGCTGAATTGCAAAACGGCTTAGAGACCATTTTTTCAAAAATGAGTTTTTAATAGATTCTTATAGACCTTCAACTTGTGCATCATCCTAAAAGTTACTGATTATTATAGTGTATGATAGCAAAACACAATCAATTACCCTTGAATAATTGCGAGATATAGTTTAAAACGTGTTTATTAATCAGTAATATAGAAACATTGATTTATTCAAAGAAATATAAAACGGTATTTTTAAAACAATAAATATTATTGATGGCAGTTACAATCGCTCAGTTTTTGCACTTCTACGGGTTCTTTCATCGAACTCACCGTTTTCTAAAATATATCACAAATCAAGATATTTGCAACATTAACCTAATTTCAGAAAAAATAACTTTAGATTAAGATAAATATCAATTAATAAAAAGCGTAATGCTGGACATTCGTGATAGGATAGTGTTTTTTACCAAAATTGTCCCTCCCAAACAATGACAATCTTCCACTTTTTTTTTTAAAGAACGGCGCAATTCTACAAAAATACAATACTGCACCTTAGTGCGCTTTAAATATTCACTAGAACTAATCAAATTTAATAAATGTCTAGCCATGTCCGGTTGCCTGGGGAAAAGGGCAAACAAGAAGCTATACATAGCCAGTCATGGATACATAGGTCAAATTCATCAGTTTATGACAATATTGAAGAATCAACAAAAAATCTTACAAGCAACATAATATATGACAATATTATTGAGAAACCTATATTTAGCTGTGAAACAAACATTCACTTAAACCAGGTCTAACTTGAAACTTGGTTTAACGCTTAAACCTCTTTTGTGCATACGAACCTAGTAGGCTAGTAAATCAGTTGTTTGACGTAAACAAAATTGCAACACAAATTTTTTTGGTTGAAATTAACTGTTGATGACCTCCCAAACAACGTATTTAAAACTGTAGGAAAATGTACGCTTGTCAAAGTTGGTTAATTTGCATAAAACAAAATGGCTGCCAAAACAAGAAGGTGAAATTTCAAAATTGGTCAAATTTTGTTCAAAACCACACCAACATGTTCCACTCAACACAAGGAAGCAGAAAAAGTATACTTTTACCTCTGTCTGAAATATGGTTCTGGAGTTACGGCCAAAAATGTAAAAGGTCATATCAGAGGTCACGGAACAGGCCCTATAATCAAAAATTTCAAAAGTGTCCGATTTTGCTCAAAATGGTCTTAAACTATTCCTCTGGCAAACCTGTCTGCAGAAATAGTTTGAAGTGCATCACATTAGTTGTTGCTATGGTTACGTGTCAAGGAAAACTTTGTGCTACAGGTACCAATGCAATGGTAAATATGGACTTTGTTTTGTCTGCCAATTGACCTAACACACTTCAAACTATCACTTTGTGTAGACACTTTTGCAAGAGGAACAATTTGAGACCAGTTTGAACAAAATAAGACACTTTTGAAATTTTGGACTCCCATAGAGCCAAATCCCTGACCTCTGATATGACCTTTCACATTGTTGGCTTTAACTCTAGAACCATATTTCAGATATAAGTAAAAGTATACTTTTTCTGATTCCTTGTGATGAGAGTAACATGTTGGTGTGGTTTTGAACAAGATTTGATCAATTTTGAAATTTCACCCCTTGTTTTGGCCGCCATTTTGTTTTATGCAAATTAACCAAATTTGAAAATCTTACATTTTCCTACATTTTGAATATGTTGTTCAGGAGGTCATTAACAGTTAATTTCAACCAAAACATCTTGTGTTACAATTGTGTCCACGTACCCCCATGAATTTTCATAGATTGACCTGTCTATAGATATCTAGAAGAGAATGATGCATGGCAAAAAGGTATAAATACAATGTTATACAGGGTGAGTCAAATTAAAGTATTCTCAACGGATGAAATGTTTGCAGACAATCTGTTTATGTTTATCGATTTTAAATATACTTGATAAATAACAAATTTAATCAGCTTTCATGAGAATTTTAGTTTCTTGAAATTGATCAATACACTCAAAAGGTACAGCCGTTTATGTAAAGGTACCCAATTTTGATGTCAAACAAATTTGCTTCAACATTCGGTTATATCTTATTGATTATGCATTGATAAATTTGACGCTGCGTTTAAAATGTTAAACGGGCACGCATTGTGCAGAGATACTGAAGAAGATTCAATAATGCAAATCAAAGTACTGATGGTCATTACAGATATCAGTGCATAATCTTGAAAACCAATGTCAGGAGATAAATAAGGGTGCAACAATGTATGGCACTGGGATTTTGTTGCAATTAAGTATCATCAGACTCCGTTGGAAGATAGCTGTCTGTATTTGTCTGTAGTTTACAGTTGCCCACAAGGTCCCATCACCTCAAGCTATTTGAAATATTGTTTATAAGCTAAAGATCACACAATTCTTACAGAAACAGAAACAAGGAAGGTTCTGGAAGATCCTGATTTGGATGAAATAACAAAACAACAACCGAATTAGAAGAGCTTTTTTGAGAAATCTGAACATTACCTCAAGAGTCAACCCACTACACGATATTTCACAGTCAACATTCAACAGCCTATTGTTTTCTTATTATTTCAGAACTTTAGAATGCTTTGTCCGATTTCTACTCAATAAATTTTATATGAAATCTAATGAAATATGACATCTCATACAGGACAGGAACAATGTTGCAAAAGATTATAAGGATTTGGATATATAAAATCACTGATTAGATTAAATTTAATTTTGACTCACTCTATATTTTACAAACAAACAAATGTTTGAAATAATTTTGCACAAATGTTTACAATATATTAAAGTGTTGAAGGCTTGATGTTCCGTTATTTGTTTAGGATCTTAATTTAGAGATTTGATATATTTCCTTTTCTTTGTCCGATTGTTCAGTAAAATGGTGTCAGCGTGGTGAAAAAAGTATTAATCCGTGTTTTAGTTTTCTATACACACAGACTATTATACTCATTTTCTTAAATCGAAAAATAAAAATGTCTCTGTTTGGTCGAAGCTACCTTGTAAGTTGCATAACAACGACAATGCACCCAATTATGAAGCCTCGTCATTGTTGTTACAATAACATATGTGGACCGCCGCGGCAAAAGGGTGCAGTTGTCGGCTCGTACATGTTGCTCCTTGTAGCATATCTGATGTATTCTATGTGTATGCATCAGATATGCTACAATGAGCAACATGTAGGAGCCGACAACTGCACCCTTTTGCCGCGGCGGGACACATATAGATCTTTGCCTGCTTCAAGGGGCATAGGTTAGAAATTCGAGATACAGCAAACACATTTTATTGAAAAAAATGAAGGCTTGGTAAGTAACATTATTTCCATTGATTATTAAAGAAACTAGATACTGTCATATAACCTCAAACAACGCTTGTGAATATGGAAAAGAGCGTATTTTATTTTTTTTCAAATTAAGCTTTAAACCAAAATCTAGCATCTAGACATGTAAAACACGAAAACACAGAAATTCACTCCAGTAATTGATATATAGGCTGAAGTCGTTTTTCATAAAATTAACCCAGAAATTGAAATACCGTATCCTACAATACAGTTCTGTGGCCTCTACAAAACAGATCTATAAAACTATAATGTAGAGTCATCTAAAATAATTGTCTCTTCCGTTTTTATGCATCAGTATTTGTTTATTTTGTGGCAATTTTGTATAATAGCACTACCTAAGTGTAAGTCAGTTATCCAAGACAATTGCACTATAACAAAGCTAAGTATCAGCTGAAGTTTGGCGATTCCAGCGCAATTGTTGTTAAATAGCTTCGTATTAAGGTCATGTAATTGTCTGGTACAACGTTATTTTTGAAAAAAACATTTTTGTTGACGAAAAAAATTGTTTTACCAAGGTCAAAAACCAATATTAAAAATAAAGCAAAAATAAAGGGTATCGTTGTTTAATATGTAGGCAAAAAGAGTATGTATGGTTCACCATGTACGGTTATTTAAAGTGACCATTCAAATTTTATCCAAAATTTGCAACAATATCGACAAACGTTTACAGGTAATCTGATCCAGTTACAAGTTAAAAATGTACTTTTCCCCATTTCGAATGAATAACGTACAGCTTGCAGTTTTCGCTTGAGAATAAAACACTGCTCTATCTTTTCCGTTCAACATCATTTAACGCAATGTCTCCCTCAATAAGTTTTTCATCATTACATAACTTATTAATGTTGATGAGAAATTTGAGCGGATCATTTCATATTACCTTGAAACATTTCATATTACCTTGACAATTAGCCGCGTAGTTGTAATGCATATTCATGATCAAAAATGTCAATCATTTTTTAAGATGATATTGTTATATGAACCAGAGAAACGAGTCCCCTGGTAAAACATTTCTTATTCTGATGTGTCTTTCATATGATGCAAATTAGTTGATTTAAGTAAAATGAATACGTATGGTTCACCGTGTACAGTTATTTAAAGCGACCTTTCAAATTGTATCCAACATTTGTGACAATATCGACAAACGTTTGCAGACTAAAAATGATCCAGTCACAAGGTCAAAATAAACGTTTTCCCCATTTTGAATGAATGGCCCTCAGTTTCCTGTTTTCAATTGAGAATAAAACGAAAAACACTGATTTATGTTTTTACTTCAACATCATTTAACGCAATATCTCCCTCAATAACTTAACCCCGCCCAGAAAGGTGCACTTTTTAACAGAACACTTTTCAAGAAGGCATGCACCAAAGTCGACATGTTGGATATAAAAGTATATGTTTCTTAAAGTTTTTTTTTAATGATTTACATTGTTTTAGATTTATATCAAGAGTATTTCATAAAATTAGTCCTGTTGAGCAAATTGCACGATCTAAAAACCTTTTCTTTGTTTGGTGATACTATAATCTACAGCATTTCTAGTTTGATACTTATGAAGTTGGTCGTTTTTAATGGAATAGTCTGAAAATATACTTGGGAAGCGCTTTATGTATTATTTGTACATACAAATACCAAAAATCGGAAAAAAGTTTTGCATAATTATCTGTGCATGTCATTAATTTCGTACGCATTACCCGTTCCCAACTCAATGTTGGTCCGAACATAAGGAGCATCCTTACATCCACCATTTAAACAGTGGTGGGGAAGGGAGATGGTCAGAAGAGAAGAGTTCTTTATTGCCTTCAACTTTTATCTATCTCTTACTGTAGTTTCTAGTGTTTTAAACGGATGAATGGACCTGAAAAAGACTCAAGTGTTCCAACGACGTTTTCCTTGACTTTAGTTCTAGTTTAAAAGTATCACATATGTCTAAAACATTGTGTTTGTTTAATCCACAACTTGCAGCAAACGTTTACAATCCAGTCACAAGTTAAAAATATACTTCTTTCCCCTATTTGAATATATGACTATCAGTTTGTATTTCTGAAACTAGGTTTGCATTGCTTGACCCAAATCTTTGTTAAACACAAACAATATTTCTGACTACAACCTCAAGCCTCCCTTGCCCTCTCAGATGAATCCTTATATGACACAACACATGACTGTTTTTGTTGCTTTTTCTTTACGGGTACTTTAGTACAGTTCATTCAAGAAACGAAAAATGATTCTTTTCATGTATGAATGCATTTAGGATGATTCCAAAGTAAAACGTCTGTGACCTTAAAAATGAAAAAATCACTTTTAAATGGCTACAGAACCTAGCATGAACATTACACGACTTTGTTGTTGATAATGGTGCTCACTGGTGGGTTCAAGACATGTAGGTGTTTAGAAATTAAATTAATGGACAAAATTATGAATAAAGTTCGTGTAACGTTCGGTAACGTTTGGGACATCGCACGGAAATATCTTTTGCTCCAAATGACTTCAAAGTATGACAAAATTCTGACATGTCAGCGTTTTTTATTGCACTTTCACAGATGATGGGGAACATATTTACAAATATTTCATAAAAGTTGTAGTAAATTCTATCATTAGGATTTCTTTGTTTGGTTTGGAAATGTTTGGCAACATATGTCACATTTGGGTGACTTTGTGGTTGCGTTTGAGACATTTTTGAATTAAAACGTGTGCACATTCATGCACGGATAGAAAAACTTTCACAATTTATGTTTGGAAAATACTTCTCACGAACCAAGTAACATACGTTTGACTGAAACACCTGTTATGTGGTTGAATAAAGCTGAGTTTTTGCTTGACATCATTTTCTGTTGAATGAACCATCTGCATGTCCATCTAAGGCACTTAAGATTTTGAATGATTACTGGTTAAATAAAATGTTTTCAACCGGTCACGTCTGCTTCGACCACGTACATGCAGATGAAATGACATTTAATGGTTACTAAATGTCAGAGTGCTACTTCTTCGACCAATTTAACTTTATTTGCTTCAAACTCCATGTTTCTGAATGCAAAGTGATGCACGTATAAATTGAATACGCCAGAATAAGAACATCCTAACTCCTATAGCTCCCTTCTCTTAAGTTATGTAACAATGTAAATGCATTTAAATCTCTGAAAATGCGTTCAAATCATTAGAAAGCATTGCCATGTCTTTATCCAAATCATGGTGTCACATTTGACCTTGTAGTTGACTTTGTTAGACATTGTTAGATAATTTTCCTAGCATATAATTGCAGAGGGGAGCTCATGGAGTTGGATGTTCTTGTAATGGCTGTTTAAATATAGCAACTATGTACTATAACAATTATCTAACAATGTGTAAACAAGTCAACTACAAGGTCAAATGTGACAATATGATTAGGATATTGACATGGAAATGCATTTTAGTGATGTGAAAGCATTTTCAGAAATTTGTATGCATTTATATTTTATGAATATAATTAACAGAAGGGAGCTATTGGAGTTGGGATGTTCTTATTCTGGCGTATTCAATTGTTAATAGACATCTAAGAAATCACCACAGAATGTCTCTTGTTTGGAGGTAATTAAAAAAAAAACCTTGTAGACATTTTCATCCAGAGTATTTCTCGTGGGGTATATTTTTTCCCATGGTGTATATAATGCAGAAATGTTTTCCTTCTTACTTTATCTACACTTCACTTTTTTGTACAAAACTTTCCCATCATAGCATTATCTCAGGGTAGCCTACCACGACATCTCTAGCTGGTCGCGAACAAAACAAGATGATAATGACAGAAAAAAACAGCATATCAGTAAGCATTGAAAATATGTAGTTCACCATTTTGAACATTTGCATGATATAGAAATTTAGAATGAAAAAGTTAATTCAGGAACTTTCATTTTATCAAAAGATTTTCAAGTGACACAAATTTTGAACAAACTGTTGAACAAAATCCTGAAGAAGTCTATTTAAACCTTATTTAAATGCATTGGAACATTTAAAGAAGACAACAGAGTGGATTTTTGTTATATATTGAGGCTATTTTGGGATGTTTTTAAGAAAATATCTAATTATAATCCAAGAGGGCTTATCGAAAACGCTCATTGATGAATGGGTCAATAAACTTTTAAGAGCAAACAAATACAATTAACTGCTTTTTGGATCGCATGCAGGTAAGTTTACAAATGGGCGTACATAAAACTGTAAAGTGCTGTTACTGGTTTTAATAATTGTGCCCCTAAACAGTGAGAAATATTAAATTTATACAGTTTAATTCCAACAAAATCTAGTAACTTAAATATCAAGGTCACTATGGCTGATTTTTGGTATGTAGGTTTCGATACAAAAGGTTACCGTATGTGTTTTTACACCCTTTGCGGTCATTTTGATGGAACATGGCGGGAGGTGGGGGGGGGGTACCATCTAAGGTGGGTTAGGGTAGGTCGTCAAAGTTGAGGTGTAGGGGGGTTGGTGAAATCCCGGAAATTCTTAAGTCGCCAATTTGAAAAATGTATGCATGCTATAAGACTCAAACTTCCAAGAAATGATGGAATTAGCATTTTCCTTCTTTATTGGCAAAAAACTTGATGAAAATGCGATATTTAGAACTTTATTTAGAACTAAGAATCGAAATTTTGATTTGGTGACCTCTTTGCTATCATGGTCATTTTTGCCTGATTCTGAATAAAAAGTACTTTATGACGTCATATTACGTAACACCTTGGCCGATTTTGATGATCTTGGTATTGTTGAATAGGAGAGGATCATACCTATCTATTAATAGCAAAACCAAGTTCATAGGAAGACATTTTCAAAAAATATTAGGGGGTGGTTCAACAACCCCACACCTTTCGGAATTCGACTAAAAAAGCTCAAGAGGGATAAGTGACGTAAAAAAAAAGACATTTTAACTTGTCTTCCTGTATTCTCTAGCAATGGATTTCATTAACACATCAAATTGCAGTACGATCTTCAAACAAATTATTGGCAATAGTTTTAAAACATGATACTAATATTTTTTCATATGTTCAGACACGGGTCAAATGACCTCAGAAGTGCAAAGTAATAGGTTGGGACTTCTGTAGGTAATGAGACTCGTAATGTGAAACATCCCGTCTTACTTTTTGAAGCAAAACAAACAAAAAAATAATACTAAAAATATATATAAAAAACATGCACGATGTATTACAATTTTTTTATATTTTAATCTCAACAACGACATAACTGATTTCTTGATCTTTTCGCATGCAATGTTTTAAGCAAAGCGTGATATTCAGTCTCGTACAACTTTTCTTTTTGCATTTTCGTGCTTAGAATTGGAACATGGTATTTGGCGTGATATTAACGTGATGGAAGAGTGCATTCAACACAAGTAGCTCTCTTTTAATGCAGCAAAAGGTTTCAAAAGAATGTCAACCTCAGTAATTGCAATGTAACAATTAATATAGCTTTTGGGCAATGGATGTGTTTGTACTAATAATGAATGTCTTACATAACCCTACGGGTCTTAAACTGTAGGTTCTTATTTTATGATTATACAAATATGAATAACCTTAATAGAAGTGTATTGTTTGCATATCAAAGTAGCTTGAATTATAGAATATAATGATCAACTTTTTTTCAAACGTTGTTCATGATTAAAATCTTAAATGCGAAGCCCTATATCGAAACCCTTATGCAAATTGCTCGCACATTAACGAGCACATGCATCGTTACAATGCAAGCATGTGCAAACACTCTGCAATCACGTGCAAGCGCTATTGTAACTGCGGATGACGGTAATTCCCGTCAATCAAAACATATTGGTTGTTGATGGATTGACTGTTGGTTGCGGTGATAACTCACGTCTTGAACCTTAACGCAGAATTTGAAATGCTGGACCTAACACCCAAAAAAGCGCTTTTGCGAAGGAACTTTTTATTGAAACCCTGGTCACATGTGAAGTTCTTCAAAAGAACAAAAATGAAAATCGGATAAACCGTTTCAAATTGGAAATCAATTTGTCCTGTTGCGTCAAAAATTTGAAAACTCAATTCCCAATGGAATTTTTTCATTACAATTTGGCTCATATTTTCAGTATGTAGGTTTGACAAATACATTCCATAAATAAAATTGGAATAAAGTTGTTCGCTTACGATTTTATGGGCAAAAATTTGAAGAGCGCCCTCGAAAATGCTTATATATACTAATTAGAATGGACGGGATGGGTCGATTTGAATATTTTTTTATTTATTTTTGTGAAGGGTATGGTAAACATAGACAAATACATAGAAGGACGATGAAAATTACTTCGCTATTTCGCGCTGACGCGAAAAAACAAACGTTGGGTCTATATGGACCCCCTTGATCACTTAAGCGTTAAACACCTTAAAGATAACCAAAATTAGTAAAATGCTTGGGTAACATGAAGAAAATTTAATTTTTAAGGTTGACTAATAATTGCTCAAAATCAGGCTAATTTATTAAATGTGTACAGCAATAGATGTTATACTAAAACTCATTGCATTAACAAGGTGTATAATTTGTGTCCTTGCATTTAATTCGATTTGGCTTGACTCACCCGGTTAACCTTTCTCTGCGGATACAGCACTTATGGGCATACACCTATCTGGCCGAACTTGAAGTATTTCGATTTTACCTGAAGGCTTCTTATTGATTGAATTGGAGTGGTGGTGAAGTAAAGATTGTTATTCACAGGTGGATGAATTGTATCTAGAATCAGGGCCGTAGCCAGGAATTTTTTATAAGGGGATGGGGTGCGGCATTTAAAAAATGGGCCTTTTTGCACGACCATTTGAAGTATATTGTTCCAATAGCGACAAAAAACAACCCGGCAATTTAATCACTCCATCGATATTGATCTAATTATAATGAATAAATGACAGCTGTTCTCCATGTGATTGGTTACACCGTGCCCCTTTTATGATGTCGGTGTACCCTATCAAGGAGGATGAATATAGGAGATGACACTAGTAAAAATCGTGGCTCCAATCTCGTTTTTAATTTCTGCGTCCCAGGTATTAAAGAGGGCGGTATGTCTCTCTCTCTCTCTCTCTCTCTGTTTAAATTTTATTTTTTTAAAAGGTTGAAAACAACAGTTTTCTAATCCAAGCGATTTTCGTCCTGTATACAACATATCGATGGCCATATTTTCCGGGTTCTATCGTTGTGTGTTCAAGTATGTGCTGTGTCATTAATTGGCTTGACCTCGTTTTTTTAGAAACTGTTGAATAAGGTCAATAGATATGTTGAGATTTTAAATGGTCGTGATTTGAGGTAAAATTTTGTTTAAAGTGTAATTGTAACCCTAAAAAGCATATTATCATAGTGTTCATGGTTTGGGGGTCCTGTTTGTGGACATTTTGTAGTTTTTGGTATACCTTTTTTAGATACGGGCCTTTCTAGCACAATTATTAACATAAGGAATATTTTGACAAATAGCTGTCGAAGTGATCATGTAAAAGTCTGGGTTACCACAAAAACGCGACGAATAACTAATAATGAATAAGCTTTTTTAGCATATACTCTAGAGCAGAAGTAACATTTTATCAAATATGTGATCGTCCATTCCAAACCAGCCGTAAAAATCACCTCTTGTCATTTTCACTTTTTTAATTATTTGCAAAGACCATGTTTGAAGGATTAAAATGGCACCTTAATGAACCTCACACGATTTCCAGAAGTCAAGTTATGATCAGTCAAAGGTTGTCAGTGAGTAAAACAAATAACTGAGATACACGCGTTTACGCTATCATTTTCTTGACGTGAAACTTTACTAGCATTTTGTAGTAAGCACTAGGCTCATTCCAGTGAAAATGAAACTTTTTTTGGTTTCAAGCAAAAAGTCAGTTTTTTTATTTGACCACATAAGTATGTCACAAACGTTACCGAACGTTACATGGACCTTAATCAGTATATTGGCAATTAATTTAATCTTTAAACACCTACATGTCTTGATCCCACCAGTGTGCACCATTATCAACAACAAACTCGTGGATATAATGTTTACGCTAGGTTCTGTGGCCATTTAAAAGTGAAATATTTCATTTTTTCGGTCACAAACGATACTTTGTATCGCCCACAAGGATTGTGAATCTGTAAAAAAAAATCAATTTAGGCAAACTACGACCTTGACATGTATTTTCACCTGTAGCGCAACATAAAGTTTCTAGCATTAAGGGCTCATACGGGCTGAACAACCAGATATCAGTGTGTAAATTTGAAGTCCATTTTGATTACTTTATTAGTGGCTTACTTTTATAATCAAACCATCAATTCGTCAATTGAAACCTATATAGTTTCAGTACGTTTTTGGAACTTGTGTAATATGATGGAAGAATACGAAACACCTGTATCGACTGCAGATCGAAAATGCAAAAATATGACTCCAAGCAATATTTTTTTTTATCGAATTTAATTTTCATATCATCTTTCAGTGATGCTGAATATAGCAATTGATGAAAATGTACCTCTGGGCTTCAATTAGCATGCACAAGATGCACCAAGATATGTTTGACAATTCATCGATATTCTCGAGGGACAAGCATTTAAGCTTGCAGAATTGTTGTCATGTAAATCGATTAAAAGATGTAGAATTGGAGTATCAAACTTTGATTAGGTATGATCATATCATATATGTGATGACTCACCCCGAAAAGGGGGACTTTGCAACAGAACACTTTTCAAGATACAGGTGAAAATAGGCAGCAAAAAATAATAAAAATAATAAGAACTCCAGCAAATTTTCTGTTGTAAAAGTTGATCGCCTTGATCAATTTCAACACGTACGGTGTCATTTTAAAGCTTAGTAAATGATGCAACAGATGAAATGATAAAATCAAAATTGATATCATATGCAAAGTCCCCCCTTTCGGGGTGAGCCATCACATATTTGATGTGTAGTTAGCTTGATTACTAATAAGCAAATAAGCGTAATCATGCCACTCCTTACATAAGATTGGCTTACGATCAAGAACCGCATTTCTTTTAAAATCCTGGTTATTGTTTATAAGTGCATAAACAATCTTGGCATATCATATCTTGCTTATGTTTTGTCATTTTTAACACCTGGTCGTACCGCACAGTTCTTCCACGTTCACTACTTTTGGCTGTAAACAAGTGTGTTGCATTTGCTGCCCCTTGTTTATTGAATTCGTTGTCTATAGCTTACCTTCACACTCCATCGTCTGTTCATGTATTTTCAAGAAAGGACTAAAGAGATATCTATTCTTACAACAATTTTTGTGTGTTTTTCATTTGTGTCCCTTTCTGCATTGTACTCTCACCCGCTGTTATCTAGATGGAACAGCAGGTTATAATAATCTTTATGTAATGCAATGCAATGCAATTGCATTTCTTGATATGAAACTTTGCTGGTGTTTTGAAGTAAGCGCAAGGGTTGTGAATTAAAACAAAAATCGGCAAATTACGACCTTGGCACATATACCTTCATACTTAAAGAAAATGGGCAAAAGAGAATTGCTGGGGTGCAATAAAATCCTAACGTGTACCCTTTTTTGATCAACTTGTTTGTTTAAAATATGCCATTGGTTGTTGGGTTTGCTAGATATCGTTTTTTGCAACATATTGAGAGGTTGCGTTGTAAATCCGCGATCGCTATTTTCGACGCTAACCTTGTTTCTATTCAAATGCAAATGAGCAGCTGTGAAAATAGCGTCAGCGGAACCCTTATTGAACTACATTTCAATTAGAGCTGTACGTAAAAATCAACTTATATTGTCACTTCGTGTATTTTT
The DNA here is from genome assembly GCA_000969725.1 of Ophiothrix spiculata. Lineage (NCBI taxonomy): Eukaryota > Metazoa > Echinodermata > Ophiuroidea > Amphilepidida > Ophiotrichidae > Ophiothrix > Ophiothrix spiculata. The sequence continues at coordinate 128,981 of JXSR01S001336.1, forward strand.
ATACAATCAAAGTGTGTCACCTTGACTTACACACGTGGTCTAACATAGTCCAGACATTAACTATAATGCTTATTAAAACAACCGTTTCCCTATCAACATCCAGAAATTAAGAGCGTTAGTTTGCTATTGTTCAAGCCAATTCCGCCTTCTGACTGCTTTTCTCATTGAATTGTATGGTACACAACTTAACGTGCAAGTACCTGTTGCGATTTCTCTCATAGAGAACGCAAACGTTAAATGTAGCGGTGGATATTACCGCTTGACTTGGAAATAGTGTAAAACAGCCCAAGTTTCACGCTAAATTAACGGGGATATACGTTAAACTGTTATTGTACTTATACTGTGTTCTTATTTCTTGCAAAACGTAATCGAATGATAATGATCAGAACAAAAGAACTACAGTTATTCACGCTCAGTGATCACAAAGAGGTACAAATTAATTTCATGGCTTCATGATTTCATGGCCACATGCGTGCGCAGCACTAGGGACTAGAAATTATAAACGTCCAAACACAATTGATTAAGTGGGTGTTATCCCATCATAAAGTATAGGGATATGAAGATAACTCACGCATATCTATAAATCAGTCCCTGCTATGACGCTAGCTTCCTAAATAGCGTTAGCGAATACCGTGGCGATAACCGTTATGCATTTTACAGTTGGGTTATCGCACACGGTAACCTTAACCTTATGTTCGCAACCTTTTAATTGTAAAGCATGTCATGGTGAGTGTCCCGCTTAGATTTTTGAGCTTGCGCCAATTCAAGAATATTTGACTAAGTAAGGAAAATAATCTTTTTCACACATTTTCCTGGCTCCTGCGCCAAAGCCGCGCCATACGGCCTAAACAGGGACACTGGGATTCATGAGTCACAAAACACCAATGAGAACTGAATAATACTAACTTCTACAAATCATGTCAAGATACTGGTTGCTAAAATAAGACATACGCACAGATATTATAAAGAAAAGAAAAAAAAAAAGAAGAAAAACAAAACGTTGATAAACCTTTTTACGTCACTAACGTGAAATTTGAGTGGCCAAGATTACAAACTTCTAGCATTTGAAAGCAATCAAACATATTTATAAAGCTAGCATAATTGAACATTCAAGACAAATTGTCAACAGCTACATCCAACACTTAAGATTTTTGGATAGATTCAAAAAGGCTTCTTTTCATTGTATCGCATCGCATCTGCTTTGCATGGCTCAATATTTGTAACATTGCTGACTCGAAAAGTAAAAACAACATTTCTGTTTTAAAGGGGATTTTTAGATTTTCTGTCATTTTTACCTAGTCTAAAGAGAACCAAATCAAATCTAGATTGATGTTTTCAAGTCAACTTTGACAATCTATATATATTTTCTAAGTTATTTATATTTAGATCTCGACGACAGTGGTTCCGAAAATAATATTCAAAAGGGACTTTTTCCGTGTGCTCAATAGAATCTTTGTAAAAAGAAATATATGCAGGTTTGTTCGAAAAATCAGTTTTAGACTAGCATTGGTTTTATTTGTAATCCTGGTACAGAATAAGGCTGTCTGGTATAATAGCTGCCCAGTTTTGAATTTTCTATAATCGTGATAATGTTGGTTGTCTTTTGCAAAGGAGGAGTGCATTAGCATAGTCCAATCTGGAGAGTATCAAAGAACGTACGACGTGTCGACACGAATCTCGACAGAGGAATGTTCTGATGCGACTTATGTTGCGTAGATGTGTTGAAATAGATCTGACATAAAATGTCAGGTCTGTACATACAACTTGCCTCACCCACTTTAAGTGGTACTTTAATTTTTCGTCAATGTTATCGTAAGAGATGTAGAAGAGATTACGTAGATGCTTTTGGTCAGATGATTTTGCGTTTTTTACAGTGCCATATTAATAATCCTATACAAAAAACTTTAGTGGTCTACTCCATTTTTTTCAAAAAAATACCGCAAAGGATGTGTTGCGTTCGGTCGGTTGCTTTAATAGCATTTTTATGCAATAGGGAAAATGCTCGATTGGATTGTGCAATAAATAGATTCTAATAACGTTTCTCTCACATTTGTGATTTTGAAATTATTTTCGCTGAAAATCATGATCTGTCATGTGTCATTTTGTCATGTAAACTCTGCAGCTTTTATCGATTGTGCTAACTTTGGGACACATGAATAGAATAACTTGTATACCTCCAGAAGTTACAAACGAGGATGAGAATATTCCAGTTGTTTTTGACCAACTGCCCATAAGAACAGATGCATTTGATATGGACGAATACCTGAAGGCAAGAAATGCTATAAAGGAAGGAAAAAGCTTTGGGGAAGATGGAATACCACCTGAAGTTATTAAAAGGTGTTCAATTGATGAAATAGTCCTTGATTTCTGCAATAAAGCTCTACTAAACCGTCAAAAACCAAATCAGTGGTCAATTTTGAATCTCATCCCTGTACCTAAGAGTGGAGACCTCAGTTTGACAGCAAACTACAGAGGAATCAGCCTCAGTTCAATCATGGCCAAAACATACAACAGGATGTTGCTTAATAGAATTCGTCCACATCTTGATGATAAGCTTAGAGCAAATCAATGTGGCTTTAGGGAAAAAAGATCCACCACTGAACAGATCCTAGCCCTGCGGAGATTGATTGAAGGAATAAAAGACAAACACCTTCCAGCAGTGATAACATTCATAGACTTTAAGAAAGCCTTTGATACCATCCACCGAGGCAAGATGATACAAATTCTTAAAGCATATGGCATCCGATGGCCCAGACACCATAGCTCATGCGATTGAAGACACATACCAGGGTACCAAGGCCAAAGTTATAACACCAGATGGTGATACAGATGAGTTTGATATCCTAGCTGGAGTGCTACAAGGCGACACACTTGCCCCTTATTTATTCATAATAGTATTGGACTATTGCCTTAGGTCAGCAATCAGTGGCGAGGAAAAAAGGCTAGGATTCACAATCATTCCTAGGAAGAGTCGCAGAGTCGGTCCTTTGAATATTACAGACCTCGACTTCGCTGACGACATTGCACTCCTGTCAAACACTGCGTCACAAGCACAAGAACTGCTGAATAAGGTTGAGGATGCTGCACTCTGTGTTGGTCTGCACATGAATGCAAAGAAGACCCAGTTCATGACATACAATCAACCAACTTGTGTCACAATCCACACTGTAGATGGCAGCTCTCTGGAAGAAGTTCATGACTTCAAATATCTTGGATCATGGGTCCAGAGTTCTGAGCAAGACATCAAGGTCAGAAAAGCACTGGCATGGAAGGCCTGTAACAAGTTGAATAACATCTGGAAATCCAACCTCCAGAGGCCCCTGAAAATCAAACTATTCCAAGCCTCAGTCGAAAGCGTGCTGCTCTATGGTTGTGAGACCTGGACCATAACTAAGAAAACCAGAAAAACCTTGGACGGTTGCTACACAAGATTGTTGAGGGCAGCCCTGAATGTGAGTTGGAGGCAACACATGACAAATAAAGAACTGTATGGTGGCATACCCTACATCACCTCTAAAATCGCTACCAGGAGACTAACATTTGCAGGGCATTGTAAGAGAGCTAAAGAGTGTACAGTATCCAAACTAGTCACATGGCAGCCTACCCAGGGAAGAAGAACCCAAGGACGTCCCATGAAGACCTATGTGGATCTGCTGCAAGATGACACCGGGTACCAGACAAATGAAATTGAATCCACCATGAGTGACAGACGTCTTTGGAGAGCCATCATCAATGCCCGACAGCAAGAGTCGCCGGAGTAAGAGTAAGTAAGTAAGTATACCTCCGAAAAGGGTTATCCATCTATTAAATAGACGAACAAATATGATTTATGAACTTGAAGTGTTAGAGATTTTCTATTTTTTCTATATATAAAAAGTGCTGTCGATTTTGCTGCACAATTAAAGATGACAAATTCACTTCATCAGGCTTTTCACGTGTTAACTACTTACTAACCTTATTCTCTAGAAATCAAATACGACATGGTATACGGTTGTTATTGTTCGTCCGAATGTTTTTCTTGCTAGTATGAGTGAGACAAAAAAGCGGAAATTACATGATGTGTGCTTAATTAGTCATCTGCCACTGATCTACATTCCTTTATTGACATAGTAGTGTTTTCTTGTTTAACTCTTTGCGTTTAAAAAGATGATGCGATAAAAACTAATGGTCCAATGAATTGTTCAAGTATGAAAATGCCTAACAACTAAAGAAACACTGAGATTCAACATTTTTATCGCTAATTTTATTATAATCCTTTTAAGCCAAAAGCCAAAACAGTATAAACCATAAACGGGATGTTTTATCAGTGAAATCCTAACGAAGGCATAAAAATGCAAATATTTCAGGAAATGGCGCAACGTTTTGCCACTAACTTTTGAAAGAGTACAACGTTAAGCAAACAACGATAAAGCAATCTTATTTGTAAGAAATTAATAAATATAATAGTATGTTTCAAATAGTACCTTCTATTATTTTCCTGCTTGAAAAATAAATACAAAAATCTTATAGATGAGATTGGTCTGGTAACTGGTCTGTTTGTTTGATTATCCTTAGTGTCACTTGGCTTCTGCTATACATAGTTTAGCAGAGCATTTTCAAACAGGCTAAGAGATTATGACTATTATTATCACTGATCTATGATGAACTGCATATATATATGAACAACGCCCAATTTCAACGAATCAAATATGTTAGTTTTAAACACCATGTTTAAAAGACAATGTTATGTTCTTCAATGTACTTTAAAGATAGAATTAAAAAAAAAAGAAGAAGAATTTCAGGAAAATTATAAGATGAGGAACATTGATTTGTAACAGCCCTTTATCTTATTAACACTTAAGTGCACGAGGGAGAGGTTTTTGCGCGTAGTGAGAAAACGCAACATAACCAAATTAATGAAGACGCGTTTGTGTAATTGTCTAGATAGGAGTCGCGCATGTTTGGGTGCCAGCAAATCCAATGGTCCCGTAATTAGCATAAGCTAATGAAATCATGGAGCTGTTCACATTTTGTTTTGTCCCTAAAAATGTAAAGAAACAACTTTTGAAAATTTTACTTCAGCATTGTAATTGTTACTTTAAAAAAGCAGATTTCAAATATTGTTAGGGTTTTTTTAAGTCGAAAATTTGACACGAATTAGTTATTTTGCCGCCATTTTAAAACAGAATACCTGGTTTTTAATCTTTTCTTGGTTTAATTGCATTGAGATAGTGTGTAGAACATTGTTTTGTAAGCGATCAAAATCGTGGGCCCATATAACTCCCCTGTTGTAAAATAAAGGGAATCCAAAACACCTTCTACACTTGGTGTTAACAATGTTTCACGAATAATCGTGGGCCAATGTAGATCCCCCGTTGTAAAATAAAGAGATTCTAAAACACCTTATACATTTACGTGTTAACAATGTTTCACGAATCGAAAGAGGATGTGATATCCCCTATTTCAATGAAAAGGTTAAGTATGAAGTATCTTTATTGCCGGGGTAATCTAGACTAGAATTCTAATCTTAGTGCAATCAAGTCATTTTATGCTACTCAATTGTGAGGCAAACACCCATCAGTTCCTTTGAGGTCACACCATTACTGTCAGCTTAGTTGATGCTTCTGGTTATACCAATAAGTTTAAGCACCTATATCGTCATCTTACTATTTTCACGTTTGGATTAGATGTTATGTTACCCTACATTTGCTTAGACTAGCTAAGTAGCTTGATCTGATCATTTTTTGTGTGTCAAGTTTCTGGAATCAAGAGATTTTGGAAACATTGATTCTGATGTGTTATTTCATATCTATACTATTGATATTTTACAAAGCACATTTAAATAAACTGCGTTTACCAGGGACAAAAGAAGAAAGAAGAAGAAAGATACCCGAATGTTTAATCCGAAAAGATATAATAGCTTTAAACTATCAAGTAGCAGAAAAACTAAAAAGTCACTTCGCTCCACACTGTGACATGAAGAAAGAGTATATCAATGCGAACACAATTAAATCAAACTCAGCAAAGTATAGATTCAATTTCAACAAGTAAACGAACGACAAATTGCACACAATGTCATGAAGTAAACTGATTGAGAATAAAGCATTTTTATCATCGACAAACATACTGAAGTTTCGTCACAATTCATACACCTACACCATTACGCATCAAACAAAATCAAAAACACATTTAGGCCAAGAACATTAGCTCTATAGGGGCCAAAATGTAGAAAAAAATAAGGCACAGCTGATTTTTTCAGGAAATGTCATCCTTGACGTCAGAAACAAGTGTGCAAAATTCCCCAACTTTTCCCCTTAAGGGAACATACCTTTTTTTGGAAAAGGTCACTTCGCTCCACACTGTGACATGAAGAAAGAGTATATCAATACGAACACAATTAAATCAAACTCAGCAAAGTATAGGTTCAATTTCAACAAGTAAACGAACGACAAATTGCACACAATGTCATGATGTAAAATGATTGAGAATAAAGCATTTTTATCATCGACAAACATACTGAAGTTTCGTCAAACTTCATACACCCACACCATTACGCATTAAACAAAATCAAAAACACATTAAGGCCAAGAACATTAGCTCAATAGGGGCCAAAATGTAGAAGAAAATAAGGCACAGCTGATTTTTTTCAGGAAATGTCATCCTTGACGTCAGAAACAAGTGTGCAAAAGTCCCCAACTTTTCCCCTTAAGGGAACATACCTTATTTTGGAAAAGTTCAAAATGGCCGCCATTTGCCCTGCAAAAATCAGAAATTATCCGGGTTTTAATACTTTACATGCCTCAAAACACAAAATCCAAAACACTTTCTACACTTACGTGTTAACAATGTTTCACGAAAGAGGATGTAAAATCTCCTAATTCAATGAAAAGGTTAATTATGAAGTATCTTTATGGCTGAGGGAATCTAGAATTCTTAGTGCAATCAAGTCATTTTATGCTACTCAATTGTGAGGCAAACACCCATCAGTTCCTTAAAGGTCACAACATTACTGTCAGCTTAGTTGATGCCTCTGGTTATACCAATAAGTTTAAGCATCTATATCGTCATCATGTCGATATTTCTCTGAAGCATATTGCGTACATGTATTAGGTATCATGTTACCCTACATAGCTAAGTAGCTTGATCTGATCATTTTGTGTGTGTCAAGTTTCTGGATTCAAGAGATTTTGGAAACATTGATTTTTATGTGTTTATTCGTATCTATACTATTGATATTTTACAAAGTCTTAAATAAACTGCGTTTATCAGGGACAAAAGAAGAAAGAAGAAGAAAGATACCCGAATGTTTAATCCGAAAAGATGTCATGGCTTTAAAATATCAAGTAGCAGAAAAACTTATAAGTCACTTCGCTCCACACTGTGACATGAATAAAGAGTAAATCAATACGAACACAATTAAATCAATTTCAACAAAGTAGAGGTTCAATTTCAACA
>JXSR01S001336.1:136999-150418 GCA_000969725.1 Ophiothrix spiculata
TCACTTCGCTCCACACTGTGACATGAATAAAGAGTAAATCAATACGAACACAATTAAATCAATTTCAACAAAGTAGAGGTTCAATTTCAACAAGTAAACAAACGACAAATTGCATACAATTAGCCTGTTAAAGATACCCGAATGTTTAATCCGAAAAGAAATCATGGCTTTAAAATATCAAGTAGCAAAAAAACTAAAAAGTCACTTCGCTCCACACTGTGACATGAAGAAAGAGTAAATCAATACGAAAACAATTAAATCAATTTCAACAAAGTATAGGTTCAATTTCAACAAGTAAACGAACAACAAATTGCACACAATGTCATAAAGTAAAATGATTGAGAATAAAGCATTTTCATAATTGACAAACATACTGAAGTTTCGTCACAATTCACACACCCACACCAGTACGCATCAAACAAAATCAAAAACACACATTGATGAATTGCAATAAACAAGTTTTTCTGTTCTTTTCTTTCTCTCATATTCATCCAACCTGTCAAAAAATAACAAACAAACAAACAAAGAACATCCTTCTTCCCCAACTGCGTTAACATTTCGGTTATTACATTACATTTTGTTAGAAAACGTTATCGGTATACTTCACGTATATTAGACATATTTTACGGGACTAAAAACCAGAAAAGGGGCAATATTCTACTATATAGAGAAAGACTATGTCTCCTAGATTTAAAGAGTGTGTAAAATTATGATATAAAGCTTTCAATTAAATCTGTTATACGTTTACTAGAGCAAGATTTCCTATAAATAAAAGTAATCAGGATGGATAAATACATGTTCCGCTTTTGGGCCTCAAAATAATGATCAATTCACTTGGCTTTGACTGTGTCTCAAAAGTACCAGCACAATGTTCGGTTGTTAAATTTATAATGACGTACTCAAGGGAAAAGTTTAAGCGGTAAGTAATTTTCTACACTTAAATGATCACCTGATTCCAGTGTAGAAAACCTTTCAATACATTTGAAAATAGATAGTATACAAATATTTAATGATAATGAGGGATGTGGAATCTATTGGTCCCCTTGGTGAACTGGAGGGCGTGAGGTACTATTTTACCGCGACTGAAGGTCGAGGGAAAAGAGTGCCTCACGCCCTCCAGTTCACCAAGGGGACCAATAGATTCCACTTTAGCATGTTTAGATCCCGAATAAGTTCATTAAATATTTGTTTTATATCATTTATTAAATATATATTTTGTTCGTTGATTGGTTAAATGCCATACCTGATTATGAAATTATCAACGTCCGATTCATTGGTCCGATTCTTTACAAAACATCTCAAAAATCGGCATTCCATACTTGATTTGATTCTATGATAGATATACATTCTGTCAGTTCATCTTCGGTAACGATGTGAAAACGCGGTGTATTTACACTCGTTCTAGCAGCATCAAATTCTCACTGGTGGATGCCATTATCGCCTGGGTACGAAGCCAAAGCAATCGCGACCCCGAGTCAAAGTACCAAATGTATGGGAATAAATAAGATAGTGTATTGACTCTGAAATTGAGTTTCAACGACATCTTGCGAACGTCATTTTACATAATAAACTGCATAATAAATATTGCGCTGAGTAACGCTGCCAATGGGGATTAGGCTAAAAATGAAATAGGCTACTATCTCACTCAAAAATAGTATCTCGCTCCCTCTAATATAGAATAGTTTTGTTTTTTCACGAAATAGTGGTACTATTTATAATTATGTGACCAGCTTTCAACCAATCAATGAACAATAATATATTTATGAATGATATAATATTTTATACACACATTTAGAATTCCCGGCATGACACTAATTTTCCTTGGTCAAATCAACAAGTTTGCTGCATTCTTTTATGTTAGTTTTTCAACTTAGGATTTGCTGTATCAGCCCAGTAACTTATAAACTTGATTTATATAGTTTCTGTCACATTTTTGTAACCTCCTAGCATGATCGTATCCAGGCTATATTCAACAATGTCACAATCGGAAATCAGTATTAACCCTCGTCTTCAAAAGGGAGGGGTGGGGATGGTTACCACCCCCATAATGGATGATCGCCGATTGCACCAAGACGCAAAACAATTGTTTTTGTAATTGTAATAAAGTTATTGTTTTTACATCCTTTGCGGTCATTTTGACGAAAAAAAATCAGGGGTACCACCTATGGTTGGGTTATGGTAGGCCGTCAAAGTTGGCGGGTAGGGGGGGGGGGAGGTGGTTGCCACCTCAACAATTTTAAATTGCCAATTTGTAAAATATCTGCATGCTATGGACTTGAAATTTCCAGGATATGTTAGAATTGTTGATTCCTTTATATTGGCAAAAAACCGTCGAAAATCGGACATTTAATACTTTAATAGCGATTTTTTGAAAAGGTTTCCATTTTTGCCAAAAGTCAATTTTTTACAAAAAAGGCTCAGGAAGACGAGGGTTAATCAATCACATACAATATGGTTTATTTATACAAATCTTCTTACTGAATGATTGTTATGGGACTCAGTTGTTTATATCTGTCAAAACATTTGCTGCAAGTACACAATTTTTACCAAATAGACTGCAAAGTTTTCTAACGTGTTGAACTCCAGAGCTTGTCAGAAATTGTTAAAATGAAATAGAAATGAATTAAATGTCATGTGAAATCATGGCATAGAATATCTTAAGTTTATTTATTTGAACCGGGGCACGACTCAACAACTGTCCTGCATTTTAAATTTTAGTTTGTAACATTCATATAACCTCTGGGGATACATATGTCATCTTTTATTAATCGTTGTTTGATTAAACTCCACCATTTGCAAATATGTATGCATAAAATACCAAATAATCCAAATATTATATTTCTTTTGTAGATTTGTTTGTTTAGCTTTCTGTGGGAGTAATTATACTTGAGGGCTTTGCATCTAATATGAAAATTCACCATCAGTCTATACCGGCAGGTGACAATATTTCACCTTCTTCTCTGCGATGGATATGCATGACATTTTCAATCGCCCGCACTGTTGATGTTTAACATGAATATTCATGAGTCAGAAAAATTTATTTTTTAAACCCTATAAAAATCGAAAATATAGATCTGAAAAACAAAACATGTTGCATATTTATGTATAAATATTGTATAAATATAATGCAAGTACATTTTTTAAAATATTTCACGCGATGAACCCGCAAACTATACCGGTGATTTTCTCTACAAATATTGATTCAGGGTAAAATATATATTTATGCCGATATGTTTATAGCAATATTTAGACTTTTTTCTTCAAGTCCTGTGAAAATCTTGCGTTAAAATGTGCTAAAACAAGATTAATGTAAGGGTTCCTTTTGTTTACCTTTCTGACACGTGATAAAAAAATACGATATGTTCCAAATTCTATTATTGCGCATGCGTAACTAATTCTTTTCGATATAAAGTATATATCTTTAAATACCCGTCGAATATACAATCAGCCAGCTGGTCCAGTGGCGCCTGACTCTTAATCTCAGGACCGTGGATTCGAACCCCGCTGGATTCGTTTTGAAAATTTCATATTTTTTTGCGAAGCGTATTGGTTTTTCTTCAATTATTCACTGTAACGAAATTCTAGAATTTTTGGCATAACTTATATAAAAGAAGCAAAAAGGTTACTTTTCAGTCTAGAAAATAAATGTTGAATTCATTACATTTCGCAAGAAATTCAAAATATTTCATTGCAGCGAGGCCAGTCAAAACAAATTCTGACATGAGATTCGTGCAGGATTCTGACGTCAGAGGATGACCCTGTCGTGACCAAAGGTAGTTCTTATCGAACTTTTGATGCCCAGCCGTCGCAATACATGTTGCAGGCAAGTACGAAGAGCCGATATTAGATACCTTTCGTACATCACATCAACGTATATTTTTCCTCTCCTTATTTCTTCACTTTACAGGCCTTACAGGCCTTACAGGCAAAATAAATATTTCAAATTTCATCAATCTGAGATTTTATATTTTTACTAGAAGAATCGAGCCAACTGACGGCGTTTTATCTTCTAAAACAAGATTGATGAAAGGGTTCAAATTTGGTTAATTAAAAATTCTTAAAATCGTTGATTTTTATATAAAATGCAATATAATGATTCCTTTTTATCAACAGCAACAAAATTCATAAGCATTGTATTGGAAAAACTCCATATTTTCATACCCCGTTCTAAATTTGCATTAATTAAGGGTTCAAAGCCAGCATTTTCAGCAGGTCACGTTTAAAAAAAACAATCTCGCGACCATTTTTTTTCTCGTTTGGCGAGACTTGGAATACATAATTCGCATAATGAGCTCATTAACAGGGTCGTTACGATTACACTGCCATGTAAAACTCTGATATTAAGTTTTATGGGTTAATATCGACAATCTGGATATTTTAAAGATATTTTTCATATTGTGCACATATGCCAATATAAAACATGTTTGATACATACTATATATTGATCGCACGCCGCACTTACAAGTACAAGGGACTCTAATGTTATAATTTTAAAACATTCGCTACTATTTTAAAATTTTGAATAATAACCTTTTTTTCAAATATCTACCACAAGTTAAAATGGGAAAACAACGGTCTTACAGAATATTGGCCTTAAAACCTACAGGGAGTCACAATAAAAACGCAACGAACTTTGATAATTTTTTTTGAGGAAGCAGAGTACAATTTTGAATGAATTTATAACAATATTATATAATATACTCTTGCTTTTTACAAGTTTTTTGTTTTGTGTCATTTGGATGTAAGAGAGTAAACAATGAGTGAATGATTTCGAGAGCTCTTTTTAATGCTTCATATCTCTGAAGAGGAGCGGTTAAATTAGTAGGGACAAAAACAAGTTTTAGAGTAACATCTACGCTTTTGAAAAACATGTATCATTTTGAATATTTCTATTGGGAATTTTTTGAATATTTGACTTGCGTTTATGATTCTGCATTTGGTACCGTATTTGTGAATAGTGATATTGGTCGAAATGGAAACGAAAATGTGTTGGAAAATAGTTCCAGAAAGCTTCGAATTTCAATTAGCTCAAAACGGCTAAGACCCCCCCCCCCCAAAAAAAAACAACAACAACAACAACAACAACAATTGGGATTATTTACACGTTGGCTATGCTGCGGACAGTTTCTTTATTTCCCTAAGACGAGTTTATTGTTCGAAAAATGATTGCTGATATAAGTGAAAGGGCCATTTTCGCAGTACCATGTCATGTCTCCTATTATACCTTAATTCTATGGAGTCTGGAAGCAATGCAAAATAGAGATTCGTGCTGTTAACGACTTATATACTATATATTCTTGGACTAGGATTGATAATTCACATTCCACTTAAAAAACTTAAAAACCATAAAATAAAAATTGACCAGACGGACATCTTGGACTAATTCATGCATTTCAAGTCTATAAACTGAAAAATCGAATGATATATTAATAGGCTAATGGTTTAAATGGGTTTATGGGTGAATGATACTTGTAGTGATAGAAAGGCGTTTTGTTTTTTTCCTTTATTGGCGGACTTGAATATTGTAAAAGTTAGTTGTGGATTTTTAGATATTACCTCGCATTAATACTCAACCTTTTAATTTGAGCAATATTATGATACTTTTTGAAAGATAATTTCAATAATAAGAATGATTTTTATAATTTTAGTAGGCATCAATTGCACCCCCCCTCCCAAAAAAAAAGGTATTAAATTAAATCAAATCATATAAAGAATGATTTTTTATTAGTAATGCATTACCAAAAAGACAACGATTAAACACTACAGTTGAAAAACGTCATTTTACGAACACTATAAGAACTGGTATTCTGCGTCAAATTCTATTGAGTATTTGCAAAGGGAATGAAACAAGTTTAATTTGTTATCGCTAGCAAAATATGTATTGTTTCAAATACAGGATGTGTCAGAATAAAAAAACACACCTTGATTCACGTTCAACGTTTCTCCATGTTATACAAATATTATAGATACATGTATGTATTAAGTTTTTCATTAAACACAGTTTGAAATTAGAACGTTTTTATTTGATTTCAAAATCATGAAAATTGAGAAATGGCTTGAATCTTGAACAGAGGGTGAATTAAGCTCATCCCATAACACACAGCAACACTCAGTAGACCCAATGGAATGCTAACCAAGGTCACACCACTGCTGCATTTATTTGTATGGTAAACAGTTTGAATGTACTCTATTTCAAACTGTATTTTGGGAATGAAAAACTCTGTCAATGTGAGATTTGTTTGCATTGATATCAAGCTGTGATTATCCTCTTTCTGAAGGTCCTTTTCATTCACACTTGGACAAAATAATAAATGTCGTATAGCAAGTTTTCCATCAGCAGTTTTATAAGTCTATGCAGTTGGTTCACTCAGTGTGCTGTTTATAAGCTGTTGAAATAGCAGTTTGAATTGAACGGTGGAAAGTGCTTAAAACACCCCCTGAGTCTTGAATGAGTTGGTTCTACTATTATATAATTTGTCAGTTATATTCAAATTTGTGTCCTTGGGACTATAAAATATTGAACTGCTGTTGTATCATATAAACAAATACTAGTATTCATTTTAAACAAAAATTGTTTTTAAAAAAGACAACGCCTCCAGATGAAATAAAATAATGTTATCATTGATGTGAATTTTATTTGCAGATGGTTCACTTTTTCCTTCACGGAGATGGAAGAAAAGGATAAATGTTGATAAAATATAATAGCCTAAATATTTGACTTTAAAGGTGCATTTTAATATTAATGTCAAATCAGTAAAATCAATTTGAATATGCTAATCTATTGAAAATTTTCTATGGGTACTGCAAACAGAAATTAGGCCACTCATGTTAAAAAAAATAGTTTGTCCGGTTTGTCATATGGGCAATACTTAAAAACGTTCTCCTGAAGCTTCGTGCATGTGTCTGGGATATTTTTTTACTTATCAAAATTAATTTTGGAGACTGTTTTTGACAGAAAGTTTGTATTGAGAAAATGAATAGGCCTATAAACGTACACGTGCAATTAGAAGTAGAAACACAAGTCATTTAACTTTTAATTACATGTATGATCATTAAAATGGAGGGCATATTTTTCAAAGACGTTGAAATATTAAGTTGCAGAGTTAAAGATTTTTGATTTGTGTTATAAAATCATGATTTAAACAATTGCATTTAATCAGAAAATCGATTAAAATCAAATTAATCATTATTTTGTTTTTTGATAAAACAACCCTGTTAAGTTGCGTTTTCCCTGAGATATAAATTAAATAGAAAGACGCATTGATTTTACTGATTTGACTGATATTTGAAAATGTTGACATTAATATCAAAATCCGCCTTTCAAGCAAAGTATTTAGGCTAGTATATTGTATCAACATTTCGTCCCCTTATTGGGAAAAACTAAAACATCTGCAAATATAATTCACATCAAAGTCTATATTATTTTATTTCATCCGGAGGCATTGTCTTTTTTAAAGACATTTCTTGTTTTCATTAGTAAGCTTTAGAAAAGCCATGTCGAACAGCTCTGCCGTGGGCTTGTCCCAATCAATCAAATTGATCTTTTACCAGAGTTTTCGTTCTCCAGCCAACAATAAAAGCCAGGTCTCTAGAGCTAAAGTAAAATGTCGTTGATCAACCTATTCAGCAATCTAACATGTTTTAATTTTTTTCTGTTTGACAGCTGAGCTTTCGATACTCTAGCGGGTTGCATTAAAGCTGAAAAAGACAGGGTATCAAAAAATTAACTCCAGATATGAATGCTCTGGGGGGAATAATGTAAAGTAGAGATTATGAACACATTTTCTTGATTGCTGTTGAAATTTTAGATTTTGTTATATCTTATCTGGCAGGTTTAACCGTCTTATCACTGTAAATAATTTGATTTGTTTATTCCTTTGTGATAATAGTACATACACACAAAAAGAACAAACTAAAAGCCAAAGAATGAACGTGTCATTCTTTCTCCGAGTGCTTTTGCTTCCCTCAAAAAGAATGAAATCTCACTCAATCTTTAAAACGATTGAAGACTCAACTTCTTTAAGGGCCCTTTCAACCCTTCGTTTCAGAAATGGTTTTTGCTCTGTAACTCAGTAACAGATATTTAATTCCAAATAAGAGAATATATGTTTAGAAGCGGATTTGCATACTGGTGAGGTCATTTTTGGACTAAAATGTGCAATTTTGGCCCTAAATTCAAAAAGTAATGTTTTGGGCCATTTTTTTTTTGCTCGTTAGAATGTACAAAGCAATTTCAAAGAACGCATTTCTCACATTTTAGATTTTTTCTTTGTTTATTGAAATATTGCTAATATTTAATGTTTACTCTTTATTTTTAGGGTGAATGGGCTATTAAATGTATAACATAATTATTAAAGTCAAAAACTGTCATGTTTTTTAGGAACAAAATTACACATTTTGGTTCAACACTGACCTCACCATCATGTTCAGCATGCAAATTCGCTTCTAGAAATGTATAACTCTTATTTGTAATTAATTATCCATTACTAATTTACAGAGCAAAACCATTTATAAAAACGAATGGTTGACAAGGCCCTTAAAGAGTCCAACATAACTGATACATGGTTTCTTTTGAAAAGAGCGCGGTTTCACTCTTCTCGAGTAATATCTGATCTAAAACATGTAAATGTTGTTTCCCTTACATCTTTTTAAAACTACTTTTACTCTCTAAAAATAATAGTAATATATAGAGTCTTGTCCTATATTATTAATGTTGACGTTGAGGAAAAATGTCACTGCAGATAAAAAAAGAACTGTACAAAGTGTTAATTTATCAGATGTGTGGATATGAATGCTGCACTCTCAAACAGAAGGGTAAACACCGACTTTTGAAATTTGAAATTGTCTACCTAAGACGAATCATGGGTGTCTCTCGTAGACATAAGATTAATAAATGTGACCAAAGGAAAAAGTACAAACGGCTTCTTTACTTCACGCATGTATCTAGAATGAAAAACACCAGGCAACCTTAAACAGATCTAGAAAGTAATACAGGTGGCTTAAAGTAAGAGGCAGATCACCAACAAGATGGCTTGACAACGTCAGAGAGAACTGACAAGAGCTTTGAATGGAATCTGTCTGCGAAGATGAAAGAAGCACGAGACATCGTAGGACGTAGATTCATCTGATGATACGGCTGCTATCCGATGACTCGTACTCACAGGATAGCATTAAATGCAAGTATTGACAAGTGAGGAAATCCTAGTAGGCAGTATGTCAGTAATAGAAGTATAAACTTTGGCGTATCACTAAATCAAACTAGTAAATGCATGCATATAATTTGTATGTGCCATCTAAAAGAGCAAGCAAATAACACGAGTGTCATTACATTTTGAATCTGCCCGAATCAGCAACGACTCATTTTATACAAACAACGGTAATCTATGTTAGATTTGTTTAAAATAGAAATCGAGTGTACTAGTTATTCAAATCCGTTCTATCAGCCTGTGCTAGCCACTGGGATGCATGGGAGTTGATGTATCCATCGGTGTCAATCAACGATAAAAGCTCGTTACCATTTCGTGATTTAGTTGTTTTATACCAATACTTAGTTGTTTTACTTACTAATTGCCAAGCAGGAAATAATCCTTGTTTTTATCACTTGATTTTTTTTTGGATAGGGTTAATTTCATATACCTGTAGATAAACAATCTACATATCCCTCTACTCCTCCTGATGGGGTTAAAAACGTGGTCTAGTAAAATATTTCAAGAAACATATATTCGTCACTTGTTTTTATGGAATTTTGTTCGTTTATTTCAGGTGTTCAGGCTGACATAGCTCTAAGGAATGTTGGGGTCATGATTTTTTTAATATACTTCAATGAAATATGTATAATGCTAAAGCATGTATCATATATTGATACTATTATCCTAATTTGTTGTTTCTTAATGGTTTAGATGTGGGTAATTTTCTCTACACATTACTGTACAAAACATGCATTTACACCCGAAAACTCTAAAAAGGCATATATTTTGACTGAGTTGACGTAGTTGGTAAAAGCTATACCTTTTTCAAAAGGAAATGTGACGAGAAATCCAATTATGTGATTAATGTTTAGGTAATGTGTACATGAGAAAAAAATTATGACCGATAAATGTCCCAAGTCATTTCATAGATTTTTACCATCCTCAGTATTTTGACCACATTGAAATTGGCCACCAAGGTCATCTTTACATCTTTCAATTAATGTTTGTGTCACCTGGATGCACTATTCCCCCCCAAAAAAATCTCTATATGCCAAGTTGGTTGACCAAAATGCACTTTTGTTTTATTTTGCACCCTGTATAGTTTTAACCCATCCCTCAAAATTAGGTTAATTCAGGTAAAATTAGAATCCTTAGAAAATAAGTTTTCCAGCAATATACAACATTGTCGGTTTAAAGTGTACGTACTAAAACTTACAATCATTTAAATACAGATTGGCATGGTTTTACCATAGGACCAGTTAATGACTTACGTCCACACGCTAATTTTTAGTGAGATTTGATAATATCATCATGATGAAGCTTGGATTGAACACCAAACAAGATGCATTAATTAAGAAAACTGTAGATTAAGCGCTAATTCCATCCTCACCCTTTGTTATTCCAAAACAAACTGTTAAGGCACATGCCATATGGGAACAGCCAATGGATACAAGGCCTTAGTCATGCATAACGAAGCGAAGGAATATCAGCTGAGCTAAGTGAGGAGCATTGGTCGTGAACTGAAATTTGAAACATAATCATTAGAATGCCGTGTTTTATTTTTGTTTACATAACACTTGCAGTTTTTGCCTCCATGGAATGCTCAATTTAGAACTAAATTATACGAATATTAACCCTTGTATTAGGGGATGGTAACCACATCCCCCTGTTGATAACGGGGATTCAAACGTTACAAAACGTTCAAACGTTACAAAAAACACGTTGGTATGACAAGTTAAAAACAAAAGCAAAATATTGCAGTAAACATGACGTTCCATCGTTTTGCTCGCAAAAAGAACTGTAGGTTTAAAGGGGATGTTTCTAGCGTATCCGATAATGGAACAAAATATTATTAAAGTTTAGATTAAAAGAAATCCAATCGGTTAAAAAAACTTTTTACCAAACTTTTATTAGAACGTTTACGTCGACGCTTGATGTCTCGTTTATGGTAGTACAGCTGACTATATTCATAGCCCTGTTGGGCTTGCTCTTCCAAGCTTCCACGTGTTCTTGTCACTATTAAAGAAAATGGTTAACCGATCAATTATTAAAAACCGGCAACATAACAATATATCAATAACATCCCTGAAACCAGCAACATTTAAAAAATGGCACATTCAGCATATTCATATTCATATTAATTATGTGACACATTATCTAACATTCTTAGTCACTGAGTGCTTTTTTACCTCCTAATAAGGAATTTTGGCCATCCATTATGAGACGATAGATGACAGTGCGTTCAGCGTGAAACGCAGTGGAGATGCAGGTATACGCACACATCCGGCGCAAATAGCTTTACTGGTTTGGAATATTTCATGTTTGAATAGGTGTGTGCATTTTACAAATGATAATGTTTATAGTTTTTGACAATAATTTACATCGTTTTGGGTTTATAAATGATTCAAATTTGTGACCAAGAATGAGAATAAAAGATGGCGATTTATTGTTTTGCCTGTCATCTATCGTCTCATAATGGATGGGCGTACATTATATTTCGTAATGGGCACCCCCTGCGTGGGCACCCATTACTCAAAATAATGTACGCCCATCCATTATGAGACGATAGATGACAGGCAAAACAAAAAATCTTATCTTTTATTCTCTAAGTAAATCCTGTTGAATCAATTGAAACTGATTCCAGCAACTTCAATATCAATGTCACAAGGGCATGGCAGGTATGTGTACTTACATAGAGAATGTATATACTATAAGTGACGTAACAATTACAAAAATAAAATAAAATAAGATACGATAAAGATTCCTCAATATTCAAGGAATGTAATTCATTGCACATCAAATTGCAGTACGATCTTCAAAAAAAAAAATAGTTTAAAACATAATATCATATTTTTTATATGTTCAGACGTAGAAAAACTGAGCTCAAAACTGCTCAGAAAGAGGCTGGAATTTCTGTTAGAATTGAGAGAACGTAATGTGAAACACGTTTACTTCAACTTTACCTATTTACAGCATCTGGATACGTCTAACTATAATACCTTCTTTCGTTTTAGCAAAGCAAACAGATAATAATGAAAATATAAATATTAAAAAACATGAAAGAAGTACTACATTTTTTATTTTAATCTGAAGAAGTACACAACTATTTACTTTGATATTTTTGCATCCAATATTTAAGCGAAGCACGATATTGAGTCCTCTACCCCGATATTATGAAAAGTGTTTAACTTTGTTTTTCGTTCCTGCATTAAACGTTTCTTTTTGCATTTTCGTGCTTAGAATTGAAACATGATATTTGGCGCAATATTTACATGATGGAAGAATGCATTCAACACATGTAGCTCTCTTCTAATGCAGCAAAAGGTTTCGGAAGAATGTCAACCTCAGTAATTGCAATGTAACGATTAATATAGCTTTTGGGCACTGGATGTGTTTGTACTAATAATGAATGTCTTACAAAACCCTACGGGTCTAAAATTGTATGCTCTTATTTTATGATTATACAAATATGAATAATCTAAATAGTAGTGTATTTTTTGCATATCAAAGTAGCTTGAATTTATAGAATATAATGAACAACTTTTTTAAACGTTGTTCATGATTAAAATCTTAAATGTGAAGCCCTATATCGAAACCCTTATGAAAATTGCACGCACATTAACGAGCACATGCATCGTTACAATGCAAGCATGTGCAAACACTATCACTCAATCAAAACGTATTGGTTGTTGATGGATTGACTGTTGGTTGCGGTGATAACACACGCCTGAAACCTTAACGCAGACTTTGAAATGCTGGACCTAACACCCAAAAAAACGCTTTCGCGAATGAATTTTACATTGAAACTCTGGTCACTGGTGAAGTACTTCAAAAGAACTTAAAAAAGAAAAAAATGAAAATCGGATAAACTGTTTCAAGTTGACGGCTTAAAAAACAATTTGTCGTGTCGCGTCAAACTTCTCCCGCCAAAAACTTGAAAACTCACTTCCCAATGGAATTTTTCAATACAATTTGGTTCATATATGTGATAAATGTGATTACTCACCCCGAAAAGGGGGACTTTGCGACAGAACACTTTTCAAGAAGCAGGTGAAAATAGGCAGCAAAAAATAAAGAAGATAATAAGAATTTCCAGCCGGTTTTCTGTTGTAACATTTGATCACCTTGATCAATTTCAACAAGTAAGGTGTCATATTAAAGCTTAGAAAATGTTGTATCAGATGAAAAGAAAAAAATCAAAATTGATATCATCTGCAAAGCCCCCCCCCCC
>JXSR01S001336.1:189344-210494 GCA_000969725.1 Ophiothrix spiculata
TTACATTGTTTTTGATTTATATCAAGAGTATTTCATAAAATTAGTCCTGTTGTGCATATTGCACGATCTATAAACCTTTTCTTTGTTTGGTGATACTTTAATCTGAAGCATTTCTAGTTTGATACTTATGAACTTGGTTGTTTTTAATGGAAACGTCTGAAGATATACTTGGGAGGCGCTTTATTTATTATTTGTACATACAAATACCCCAAATCGGGGGAAAAGTTTTGCATAATTATCTGTGCATGTCATTAATTTCGCACGCTTCACCCGTTCCTCACTCAATGTTGATCCGAACACAAGGAGCATCCTTACATCCAACATTTAAACAGGGTTGGGGAAGGGGTTGGTCAGACGAGAAGAGTTCCTTATTGCATTCAACTTTTATCTATCTCTAAGTTAGACTTGGTCAAGTCCTTCGGGTGTCCCTTTATCATGTTTATCTTTAGGCCTATATCGTTGGCTTGGGATGGTAATCTTATTCCTTAAGTTTCCCCCTTTTTTTCATGTTTGTTTTAAATTTTAAATTTCTTTTATTTTTGTTTTAGATTTTAATTTAAATTTTCATTTTTATTTCTTTTTTAATTTCAGTTTGTATAGTTTTTAATATGGAAGGTTAGATTCCATTTTCCATGTTTAATTTTATACTTCTTTTTCCATTTTCATCAACACTACAAAGATTTTCAAAATAAAACTGCATATTGCCCTTAAGATAACAGCATGTATACATCAAGGCTTGTCAAGTTTATCCATATCCTGGGTCAAAGTCATTCCAAGTCCAACTACTTCAATACTTCAAGGTCCTAACTAACTTTATCAAAATTATTTATCCACTTCCAACCACCAATATTATTCTGAGATCTATATATTCACCCAGAAGGACTTGGCAATTTTGTTATCCTTTAATCCTGGATGACAGCAGGAGTCAGACATGCTCAACAGGTGCTGGACTTGAAATAGAGTTTCTTGACCACAAGTGGACTACTACATTTCAAAACAAGGGGTGATTCATATTTACCACTGATTACAAATGTTTTTTAATTCAATAAAACAAATACCTTGATTCAAATAAGCAGGAAAAGGTACTCCAAATACATAAGATATAGATATAAATATATTCCCCATTTTGAGTCAACTTCGAATTCTCATTTTGAAACATTTTCAATTATATTTCAAGGTATTTAACCCTAGCAGTTTCCCAAAGCTAAAATTGATGATTCCTACAATTTGAAAAATATCAAAATGAGTGCTCAACAGTGATAGGCTTCTACCGCTGACCGTAGAGGGGATTACAATATCACTGAGGCCCTTTGGCCAGCTAGTAGATTTACACTTTCAGGAATACTATAATACAAGGGGAGAAGAAACTTTTTCATGGAATACTATAGTATACAACATGTACAAGGGGTGAGGAAGAAAACAACATTTAGGCCTATATGCTTTTACCATCAAAAGCCTGCCATGGGCCTCAAACTGAGGCTATCTCTAAGTTTAGTTTCTAGTGTTTTAAACGAATGAATGGACCTGACAAGACTCGAGTGTTCCAACGACGTTTTCCTTGAATTTAGTTCTAGCTTAAAAGTATCACATATGTTTAAAACATTGTGGGTTTTTTAGTCAAAAATTTGTAGCAATATCGACAAACGTTTACAGGTGATCTAATCCATTCCCACGTTCAAAATATACTATTTTGAATATATGACTATCAGTTTGTATTTCTGAAGCTAGGTTTGCATAGCTTGAGCAAAATCTTTGTTAAACACAAAAAATATTTCTGACTACAACCTCAAGCCTCCCTTGCCCTCTCAGATGAATCCTTATATGACACAACACTTTATTGTTTTTGTTGCTTTTCTTTAAGGGTATTTTAGTACAGTACATTCAAGAAACGAAAGAATTTTTTTCTTAAATTAGTTTTAGAGACTTTGTTGAAGTTTCCATGTATAAATGCATTTGGGCGTTCCAAAGTAAAACACTTGTGACCAAATAAATGGGAAAAAATCACTTTTAAATGGCTACAGAATCTAGTACGAACATTACACGACTTTGTTGTTGATAATGGTGCTCACTGATGGGTTAAAGACATGTAGGTGTTTAGAAATTAAATTAATGGCCAAAATTATGAATAAAGTTCATGTAACGTTCAGTAACGTTTGTGACATCGCACGGAATTATGTTTTTGCTCCAAATGACTTCAAAGTATGACAAAATTCTGATATGTCAGCGATTGCACTTTTCACAGATGATGGGGAACATATAAAATATTTCATAAAAGTCGTAGGAAATTCTATCATTAGGATTTCTTTGTTTGGTTTGGAAATGTTTAGTAACATTTGTCACATTTTGGTGTTACTTTTTGGTTGCATTTGAGACATTTTTGAATTAAAACATGTGCACATTCATGCACGGATTGAAAAACTTTTACAATTTACGTTTGGGAACCAAGTAACATACGTTTGACTGAAACACCTGCTTATGTGGTTGAATTAAGCTGAGTTCTTGCTTGAAGTCATTTTCTGTGGAATGAGCCATTTGCTTGTCCATCTATTAAAGGCACTTAATATTTTGAATGATTACTGGTTAAATAAAATGTTTTCAACCGGTCACGTCTGCTTCGACCACGTACAAGCAGGTGAAATGACATTTAATGGTTACTAAATGTCAGAGTGCTACTTCTTCGACCAATTTAACTTTATTTGCTTCAAACTCCATGTTTCTGAATGCAAAGTGATGCACGTATGAATTGTTAATAGACATCTAAGAAATCACCACAGAATGTCTGTAGTTTGGACGTAATTACAAAAAACTTGTAGATATTTTCTTCCAAAATTTTTCTCGTGGGGTACATTTTTCCCATTTCATAATGCACAAATGTTTTCCTTCTTATTTGATCTACACTTTATACTATTGTGTAGAACTTTACCATCATAGCATTATCTCAGGGTTAGCCTACCATGACATCTCTAGCTGGTCGCGAACAAAACAAGACGATAATGACAGAAAAAAACAACCAGCATATCAGTAAGCATTGAAAATATGTAGTTCACCATTGTGAACATTTGTATGATGTGGAAATTTAGAATGAAAACAGTTTATTCAGGAACTTCTATTTTATTACAAGATTTACAAGTGACAAAAATTCTGAACAAACTGTTTAAAAAACAAACCTGAAGAGGTCTATTTAGACCTTATTTAAATGCATTGGAACATTTAAAAAAAATACAACAGAGTAGATTTTTGTTATAAATTGAGGCTGTTTTAAGATGTTTTTAAAGAAACATCCAGTTATAATCTACGAGGGTTTATCGGAAACGCTCATTGATGAATGGGTCAATAACCAAGAAACTTTGTACAGCAAACAAATATAATTAACTGCTTTCTGGATCACCTGCAAGTAAGTTTACAAATGGTCGTGCATTAAAATGTAAAGTGTTGTTGCTGTTTTTAATAATTATGCCCCTAAATAGTGAGAAATATTGAACTTACACAGTTTAATTTCAGAAAATTAAGCAGCTTAAATATCAAGGTCACAAGGCCTGATTTTTGGTATGTAAGTTTCGATACCAACAGTTTCATGTAACTTGTACTATAACCCTCGTCCTCTGAAGGGAGGGTGGTTGTTGCTGTTGTTGCAACCGCCTTAAGGTAAGGTTTTTTCCATTTACATAAAGAAGCAAAAGCAACCGGTCCCATGCATTTGGTTAATCTCTTTTACACCCTTTGCAATCATTTTGATGAAAAATTAGGGGGGAGGGGTTCCACCTAAGGTGGGGTTAGGGTAGGCCGTCAACGTAGAGGTGTAGAGGGGTTGGTGAAATCCCGGAAATTTTTAAGTCGCCATTTTGAAATATGTATGCATGCAATAAGACTCAAACTTCCAAGACATGTTAGAATCATTATTTTCGTTCTTTTTTAGCAAACAAATGCGATATTTAGAACTTTTATATCAACATTTTAATTTGGTGGCCATTTTTGCCTGATTCTGATACGAAAGTACTTTATCACGTCATAATTACATAACGCCTTAGCTAATTTTGATGATCTTGGTATTGTTGGATAGGAGAGGATCATACCTATCTATTAATAGCAAAATCAAAATCATAGGGGGACCTGTTCAAAAATATTAGGGGGGGGGGGGTGTGCAACAACCCCACCCCTTCGGAGTTCGTGTTACTGAAATAGCTCAAGAGGACAAGAGATAAGTGACGTAAAAATAAAAAAAAAACATTTTAACTTGTCTTCCTGAATTTTCAAGCAATGGATTTCATTAACACATCAACGATCCTCAAAAAATCATAGGTGTAAGTTTTAAAACATGATATCCATATTTTTTTCATATGTTCAGACACGAGTCAAAAGACCTCAAAACTGCAAAGTAATAGGTTGGGACTTCTATAAGGCAAAAAAAAAATTGTTGTGTTGCCCTCCGGGTAAAATTTTCAAATGGGTCGGTAGGTAGCCTTTTTTTTTAAAGATGTTAAATTGCACATGATAGCAAAAGGAATATATTTAATTTTGATGTCCATGGACGAAAGCAAGAGTGCTATTAATCCTAGAGTATGTTTCACATGAAAGATGACATCACTGCAAGAACAAGTCAAATATTTTGTTCAAACTGTTTATGTTTTCTGTTATACAAACTGCGTAACCGTCCATGTTGTTTCTCCACGGAATCAACGTTGATCAAAACAACGCGCGGTTTGGGCTAGTTTTGTTATATCCAGCGAAGTGCAAAAAGTACTGATATGTCTTTTACATGTTTATAAAAAAGACGACAATGAAATATTTTCCAACTATCGACCAGTGTCAGTGTTGCCAAAAATTCTCGAAAGATTAGTCTTTAACAGATGCATTGAATTCATTGACAAAAATAAAATCCTAAATCCTAAACAATATGGATTTAGGGCGCATCATTCAACGTATATGGCAGTCGTCGAAAAAAACAAAACCACACTTGGGGTGTATCTGGATTTATCTAAAGCATTTGATACAATAGATCATAAAATTTTGCTTCATAAATTAGATCATTATGGCTTTAGGGGGATAGTTCATGATTGGTTTCGGAGTTACTTGAGTGAGAGGAAACAATATGTTAATTATGATAGTAACAAGTCAACTCTTAAAAATATATTATGTGGAGTCCCCCAGGGCTCAATATTAGGCCCCTTACTTTTCATTTTGTACATCAATGATATAACCAATACTTCATCGATATTAGACTTTATTTTGTTTGCAGACGATACGACTATTCTATTTTCTAGTAATTATATTGTTAGCCAAATTCCTTTAATAAACAAAGAATTGTCTGAAGTTAGTAACTGGTTTAAAGCCAACAAACTCTCTGTAAATGCTACAAAAACAAATTATATGATTATGGGCACTGCAAAAATGACGTCAAGCATTGACAAGACCAATGTTATTTTAGACAGTACTAGATTAGATAGAGTAACAAAAACGAAATTTTTGGGAGTGATCATAGATGAAAACTTAACCTGGAAATATCATATTGATTGAATAACTAAAACGATTTCTAGAAATATTGGCATGATAAATAAACTCAAGTTTTTTATTCCTGAACGCATTCTCCGCACACTCTATTGTACTTTAGTTTTACCTTATGTCAATTATGGAATTCTCATATGGGGGCAATCATGTAAAATGTATCTGGATAAAATTCACAAACTTCAAAAATGGGTTTTAAGAATTATATCAAATAGTCATTATCGCAGTCATTCTGCACCACTTTTCAATAGATATGATATTTTGAATGTATATGACATGTATAAACTTGAAGTTGGTGTATTCATGTATCGTTATTTTGAGAGATTGTTACCTGAGTCTTTCATTACATTCTTTACAAAACGTTCTGATATCCATGACTATCACACAAGAAACAGCTGAAAATTCAATCCAACTAGAAATAAACTTGTTTTTACAGATAAAAGTATTAGAACTGCAGGTCCAAAACTATGGAATTCCTTAAACGACCAAATTAGAAGCTCACTGTCAACTAAGCATTTTCGAAATTTATATAAATCTACTTTAATTAGCACATACGTTTAATAACTTACCATGCATCATTCTTGAAACGTGCGATTTACCATCATCTTGTATTTTGTTTTGGAGCTGGTGTTGGTCTTGTGTGATGGTTTGTTAAGTATTTTCTATTTCTTTTGTTTGTTTTGCTTATATAGGCCTTAACAAGGGGTAATCGTGATCAGGCCTTACTGGCCTTTTGATTACTCCTCCATATAATGTTTCTCTTGTTACATTGTTTTTATTTTATGTTGTTTGTATATATTGTAGTTTTATTATACATGTACATGTTATATATGGAAATAAAGTTGATATGTGTACTTTTGTTCAAACGTATGTTTTATTTCATAAATAAATATTTTTCATTCCGAATGTATCACTTAAATTTCGATTGAAAATCATAAATATTTAAAATTAAGTAGAAACCTGCGTTCTTACTTGCACCAAATATACGATAGATTCACATGGCATCGAATACTAGTCGCCTGTACAGAATATCATGTCCTCTCACTGACAACAGGAATCAAACGCAGCCTGTAATAGAGGCTAGCTAGTGAAATACCAGCGGAAAACCCTTCCGTGTTTGTCATTGATGGTTTGAGAAATCTTGTTGTAAGTAGGTTTATTTTTTTTTGTACAACGAAGGAATCGGGAAGGAATTGAAAATGCACCTTTCTCAAATGTTAAAATATGCGTTTTTATTCACTCTGTATGTGCTAAAAAAAGAGTATGACATCGTTTTGCTGTGCATAATGATTGAAAATATGAAATCTCATTAAAAAAAGACAAATTTGGGTAGAAAATGAACACTAAAAAAAAAAAAAAAAAAAAAAACACCGGTCCGAATTTTCCGAGATTTACGACCGGAGGGCAACACAACAATCTCAATTTTTCATTGCAGTTTGGTTCATATATGCAATATGCAAGTACAAATACATCCCCCTGTTAAACACCTTGAAGAAAACCATGATTAGTGAAAGGCTGGGGTAAAGTGTAGACCACGGAAAATTAATTTGGAGGTTGACTAATAATTGCTAAAATCAGGCAAATTTATTAAATATGTACATCAATAGACATGATACTAAAACACGTTGCATTAACAAGGTGTATAATTTGTGTCCTTGCATTTAATTCGATTTGGCTTGACTCACCCAGTTAACTACTCTGCGGATACAACACTTAAGGGCATACACCT
This sequence comes from Ophiothrix spiculata, assembly GCA_000969725.1. NCBI lineage: Eukaryota > Metazoa > Echinodermata > Ophiuroidea > Amphilepidida > Ophiotrichidae > Ophiothrix > Ophiothrix spiculata. Next base: position 196,576 of record JXSR01S001336.1, read on the forward strand.
ATCTGGCCGAACTTGAAGTATTTCGATTTTACTTGAAGGCTTCTTATTGATTCAATTGGAGTGGTGGTGAAGTAAAGATTGTTATTCACAGGTGGATGAACTGTATCTAGAATCAGGGCCGTAGCAAGGATTTTTTCAAGGAGGTGGGATGTGGCATTTAAAAAAGGGGCCTTTTACGGCTCATACGGGATGGACAGCCACATATCAGTGTGTAAATTTGAAGTCCATTTTGATTACTTTATTAGTGGCTTACTTTTATAATCAATCCATCAAATCGTCAATTGAAACCTATATAGTTTCATTACGTATTTGAAACTTGTTTTCCCAATTGGATAGTTTTCTATCTTTTGTTGTTTCTATCAATGATCCAAAGTTATCAACGTATGTTTCTGATCAAATAATATTGCTTAATGTTGTAGAAAGATGAGTATAATGTTATGGAAAAGTACGAAACACCTGATTCGACAGATCGAAAATGCAAAAATATGACTCCAAGCAATATTGTTTTTTTATCGAATATAATTTTTCATATCATCTTTCAGTGATGCTGAATATAGCAGTTGATGAAAGTGTACCTCTGGGCTTCAATTAGCATGCACAAGATGCACCAAGATATGTTTGACAATTCATCGATATTCCCGAGGGACAAACATTTAAAGCATGTAGAATTATTGTCTTATAATAAATCAATTCAAAGATGTAGGATTGGAGTATCAAACTTTGATTAGGTATGATCATATCATATATATATTTGATGTGTAGTTAGCTTAAGGTAATGGACTACCTTGAATATATTGAATTCTGCCATTTTGGCTTCATACATATTCATGTAGAGGGCAATTTTAGATTTTAAATGATCTTTGTTTCACCTAAAACAGAGCTTTGGCATTTTTTCTGTTGCGGAAAAACTAATTTCTTTTGTTTTTTATTGTTTTTTAGCCGGTGATATTTGTAATGTATTCTATTGTTTTTTTTCACCCAGCATTATCTAATAATTTTGCTTCAAAAATTCATAATTTGAAAACGGAGTGACCTCAGATTGTAATTTTTTTACCAAATGCTTTGATAATTCAAGTAGTTTCTTCTGTTCTATGTTAGAATGATTAAATGGCACCTAATTTGCATAAGTATATCAATACAGTGCAATGCAATTTAAACTTCTTTGTAACTAACAATATTCTTTAGTGAAGAGATCATGTTGTTAAGTATATTTAACATTCAAAAGAACAATGTCTTTGAAAATTGTCTTTCTAGAGGAAGTTTAGTATGGGGCTGATGACGTCCATGAGTAAATCTAGATGAAAGCTTCCTAAAGGTGAGCTAAATTAAACGTTGTGAGAAATCAGAGACTTTAAACATGACATGATCTTGTTTGTTTGTTTGTTTTGATTCTATTAAGGTCTTTCTTTGATCCAAAATGAAATTTGGTGCATTGACGGCTCGTTTGAAATGGACAGTCACATATACGTTCGTCATACTAAAACAAATGTTGCACAAAATAGAATTGCTGGGGTGCAATTAAGTCCTAACCTTTACCCCTTTTTGACCAACTTGTTTATTTGAAATATGCCATTGGTTATTGGATTGGACGAAATCTGATTTGCTATCTTAATACTGTGTTTTTCAATATAATGTAAAGCGTAGGAGTGTTTCCGCTAAAATATTTGAGCTTGCGCCAATTCAAGCATTTTTGACAAAGTTGAAGAGGTGCTTACGCCAAAATTATGAGCTGAGACTAAAAATTGGCCAAATAAACTCTTTTTACACATTTTCCTGGCTCCTGCGCTAATGGCGCGCGCTATACGGCCTAAACAGGAACACTGGGACTTACGAGTAACAAAACACAGAAAACTGTCACGTGAATAAAACTAACTTCTACAAATCATGTCAAGACACTGGTTGATGAAATACTAGTAAGACATACGCACAAATATTAAAAAGGAAACAAAATAGAAGAAAAGAAGAAAAAAACGTTGATAAACCGTTTTGCGTCACTAACGTGAAATTTAAGTTGCCAAGATAACAATATTCTAGCATTTGAACGCAATCAAAACTATTTATAAAGCTAGCATAATTGAAAATTCAAGACAAATTGTCAACAGCTGCATCCAAGACGTAAGATTTTTGGATAGATTCAAAAAAGCTTCTTTACATTGTATCGCATTGCATCTTCTTTTCATGGCTCAATATTTGTATCATTGCTGACTCAAAAAGTAATTAACAACATTTTTATTTTAAAGGGGATTTTCAGATTTTCTGTCATTTTACCTATAGTCTAAAGAGAGCCATATCAAATTTAGACTGACGTTTTCAAGTCCACTCTGACAATCGATATATATTTTCTGAATTATTTATATTTATATCTCGACGATAGTGGTTGCATATAATTATTTGTGACTATTTTGTGATTATATTTGGACTACTTTTGTGTGCTCAGTAGAATATGTATTGTTATGAAATACAGGTTTTTTTAGAAAATCAGTTCAAGGCTAGCCTTGGTTTTAATTGTAATCCTGATACAGAATAAGGCTGTCTGGTATCGTAGCTGCCCAGTTTTGAATTTTCTATAATCGTGATATGTTGGTTGTCTTTGTGCCAAGGAGGAGTGCATTACCATAGTGAAATCTAGAGAGTATCAAAGAAGGTACGACGTGGTGACACGAATCTCGATGGAGGAAATTTCTAAAGCGACTTATGTTGCGCAATAAAATGTCAGATCTGTCAGTGTCCATACAACTTGTCTCACCCACCTTACGTGGTACTTCATGTTTTCGTCAATGTTATCGTAAGAGATGTAGAAGAGATTACGTAGAAGCTTTTGCGGGTTTTTTACGGTGCCATATTAGTAATCCCATACAAACAACTTTTGTGGCCTACTCTACACTACCCTAGGTGATCTCTTTTTTTTTCAACAAAATTACCGCAAAGGATGTGATGCGTTCGGTCGGTTGCTTTAATAGCGTTTTTATGCAATAGGGAAAATACTCGATTGGGTTGTGCAATAAATAGATTCTAATAAAGTTTCTCCCATATTTGTGATTTTGAAATGATTTTCGCTGAAAATCATGACCTGTCATGTTTCATTTTGTCATGTAAACTCAAAACTCTGCACCTTTTTATCGATTGTGCTAACTTTGGCACACATGAATAGAATAACTTAGCTTGCAATGTATAATTGTAAATATCCTAACAATTTGAAAACCTCCGAAAGGGTTATCCATATGTTATAGACGAACAAAAATGATTTATGAACTTGAAGTGTTAGAGATTTTCTATTTTTTCTATATATAAAAAGTGCTGTCGATTTTGTTGCAAGATAAAAGATGACAAATTCACTTAATCAGGCTTTTTATGTGTAAGACATTTACCTTTAATTTCTCTAGAAAACAAATAGGACATGGTATACGGTTGTTATTGTTCGTCCGAATGTTTTTCTTGCTAGTATGAGTGAGACAAACAAGCGGAAATTACATGATGTGTGCTTAATTAGTCAGCTGCCACTGATCTACATTCCTTTGTTGACATAGTAGTGTTTTCTTGTTTAACTCTTTGCGTTTAAAAGGATGATGTATAAATACTTAATGGCCCAATGAATTGTTCAAATATGAAATGCCTACCATCTAAAGAAACACTGAGATTCGAAAATGTTTATCCATAATTTTATTATAATCCTTTTAAGCCAAAAACAGTATAAACCATAAACGGGATGTTTTATCAGTGAAAACAAGTTAATTCCTAACGAAGGCATATATATCAATTGCCAATAAAAATGCCAATATTTCAGGTAATGACGCCACTAACTTTTGAAAGAGTACAACGTAAAGCAAACAACGATAAAGCAATCTAATTCTTAAGAAATTAATAAAGTTAATATTATATGTTTTGTCTAGTATTTTCCTGCTTGAAAAATAAAACAAAAATCTTATAGATGAGATTGGTCTGTTTGTTTGATTATACTTAGTGTCACTTGGCTTCTGCTATACATAGTTTAGCAGAGCATTTTCAAACAGGTTAAGAGATTATGACTGTTATTACCATTGCTGATCTATGATGAACTGCATATAATATGAACAATGCCCAATTTAAACGAATCAAATCTGTTAGTTTTTGGGATATACACCATGTTTAAAAGACAATGTTATGTTCTTCAGTGTACATTTAAGATAGAATTTAATAAAAATCGGGAAAATTATAAGATGAGGAATATTGATTTATAACAGCCCGTTATCTTATTAACGCTGAAGTGCACAGGGGGGAAACATAACCAAATTAATGAAGTCGTGTTTGTGTAATTGTCAATATATATGTCGCGCATGTTTGGGTGCAAAAAAAATCCAATGGTCGCGTAATTAGCATAAACTGCTTAAATCATGGAGCTGTTCACATTTTGTTTTGTCCCTAAAATGTAAAGACACAACTTTTGAAAAATTTACTTCAGCATTGTATTTGTAACTTTAAGAAAGCAGATTTCAAATATTGTTAGGGATTTTTTGTTTAAAGTCGAAAATTTGACACGAATTACTTATTTGGCCGCCAATTTGAAACAGAATACCTGGTTTTTATTCTTTTATTTTGGTTAAATTGCATTGAGATAGTGGAGCAATGTGTAGAACATTGTTTTGTAAACGATCAAAATCGAGGGTCCATATAGTAAAATAAAGGGATTCTAAAACACCTTATACACTTACGTGTTAACAATGTTTCACGAAACGAAAGAGGATGTGATATTTCCTATTTCAATGAACAGGTTAAGGATGAAGTATCTTTATTGCCGGGGGAATCTAGAAATCTTAGTGCAATCAAGTCATTTTATGCTACTCAATTGTGAGGCAAACACCCATCAGTTCCTTAAAGGTCACCTCATTACTGTCAGCTTAGTTGATGGTTCTGGTTATACCAATAAGTTTAAGCACCTATACCGTCATCGACTATTTGCGAGTTTCTGAATGTCGATATTTCTCTGAAGCTGAAGCATATTGTGTTCATGGATTAGGTGTCAGGATACCCTACATCGGCTTAGACTAGTTAAGTAGCTTGATCCGAAGATTTTTTGTGTGTCAAGTTTCTGGATTCAAGAGATTTTGGAAACATTTATTTTTATCTATACTATTGATATTTTACAAAGCACACTTAAATAAACTGCGTTTACAAGGGCCAAAAGAAGAATGATACCCGAATGTTTAATCCGAAAAGATGGCTTTAAAATATCAAGTAACAGAAAAACTAAAAATCACTTCGCTCCACACTGTGACATGAAGAAAGAGTAAATCAATACGAATACAATTAAATAAAACTGAACAAAGTATAGGTTCAATTTCATCAAGTAAACGAACGACAAATTGCACACAATGCAATGAAGTAAAATGATTGAGAATAAAGCATTTTCATAATTGACAAACATACTGAAGTTTTGTCACAATTCACACACCCACACCATTACGCATCAAACATAAACCACAAGCACACATTGATGAATTGCAATAAACAAGGTGTTTTTTTTTTCGTTTTTCTTTTCTTTCTCTCGTATTTATCCAACCTGTCAAAACAAACAAACAAACATCCTTCTTCTCCAACTGCTTTAACATGTCGGTAATTACATTACATTTTATTAGGAGACGTTATCGGTATACTTCACGTATATTAGACATATTTTACGGGACTAAAAACCAGTAAAGGGGCAATATTTTACTATATATATAGAAAGATTATGTCTCCTAGATTTAAAGAGTGTGTAAAATTATGATATAACGCTTTTAATTAAATCTGTTATACATTTACTATAGCAATTATTCCTAAAAAATAGAAGTAATCTGGATAGATAAAAACATGTTCCGCTTTTTGACCATTTGACCATGATCATTTCACTTGACTTTGGCTGTGTCTTAAATGTACCAGCACAATGTTCGGTTATTAACTTTATAATGACGTACTCAAGGGAAAAGTTTAAGCGGTAAGTATTTTTCTACACTTAACCATAATCGATCACCTGATTCCAGTGTAGAAAAACTTTCAATACATTTGAAAATAGATAATGTTTTCTACACACAATTAGAATTCCAGGCATCAGGTACCAATTTTTTGTTGTTGATCAAATCACTCATATTTTTGAGTTTTCTGCATTCTTTTTATGTTCAACTTGGGCTTTGCTGTACCAGCCCAGTAACTTGTTAACTTGATTTTTATAACCTCCGGGCATGATCGTATCCAGGCTATATTCAATAATGTCCTAAGGATATCAGTGTTAATCATAACATACAATATGGTATATTCATACAAATCTTCTTACAGAATGATTGTTATGGGACTCAGTTGATAATTTGTGTCAAAACATTTGCTGAAAGCACAACATTTTTACCAAATAGAACTGCAAAGTTTCCTGACGTATCTATTAGTTCAAATCATAACGATATTCAATCTTCTCTATAAGTTTATGTGTTGAAAAGTCAATTTTCCCCTTGGCCAGAGCTTGTCAAAAACTGTTAAAGATATAAATGAAATAAATGTCATGTCTTCATCTTCATATGGTAGAGTGCATCCCTCAGCAAGAGTATTTCTGCACTTTGTATATCAGCATGAATGGCAAACAAAAGTGCAAGTGTCCAGTGTGCTTTACAAATATATACAGTGCCATGTGCGAGTAAAAGCTGCATCACCTTCTATGGAAGCTGGATGCTGGTGAGCCCATGCCGAAAAGCTTCAACGGATGGGGCCGCAATGAGTGAAGGAGGAAGACTGTTCCACATCTTGATGGCATATGGGAAGAAGGAGTACTGGAATGCTAATATTCTGGCACTAGGTTGAAAATATCTCTGGTTGTGACCTCTTAAAGAGTCAATGTTTCGACTGCTTCTGATTGTACGGTAGTCAACAACAGGAATTTCAACAACATATGTGACAATCTTATAACATAAGCACTTGCGATCTCATCCTCCTTTGATGTAAAGTTTCTCATTCGAGTGTACTAAGCGTAGTGTTGACACTGCTAGTGCACCGGTAATCACTGGTGACAAATCTTGCAGCACGTAGCATAGGGTACCTTAAGTTGTTTATTTGAACTGGGGCTCGATTCAACGACTGTCCTGCATTTTAAACTTTAAGTTGATATTTGTAACGGTCATATAACCTCCTGGGAATACATACCGTATGTCATCTTTTATTAATCGTTGTTTGAATAAACTCCATTGCACCATTTGCAAATACTTATGCATAAAAATTACCAAATATTACAAATATTATATTTGTTTTGTTGATTTGTTTGTTTAGCTTTCTATGGGAGTAATTATACTTGAAGGCTTTGCATCTAATATGAAAATCCACCATGTTAAACTCTGACATTAAGTTTAGTTCAATTTCGGAAATATGGATATTTAAAAGATATTTTTCATATTGTGCACTTATGCCAATGTGAAACATGTCTGACGTTGGCACATACTTTATTTATTGATCGCATACCACACTTACATAACATTTTACCAGTTCCCCGATCAATGTTGAACAGGAGTGGGGAAGGGGATGGTCAGAAGAGAAGAGTTCTTTATCGCATTCAACTTTTATCTATCTCTTACTGTAGTTTCTAGTGTTTTAAACGGATGAATGGACCTGAAAGAACTCAAGTGTTTCAACGACGTTTTCCTTGACTTTAGTTCTAGCTTAAAAGTATCACATATGTTTAAAACATTGTGTTTTTTTAATCCACAATTTGCAGCAATATCGACAAACGATCTAATCCAGTCACAAGATCAAAATATTTCCCCAATTTTAATATATAACTATCTTTTTGTATTTATGAAGCTAGATTTGCATAGCTTGAGCCAAATCTTTGTTTATCCACAAAAATATTTCTGACTTCAACCTCAGGCCTCCCTTGCCCTCTCAGATGAATCCTTATATGACACAACACATTATTGTTTTTGTTGCTTTTTCTTTACGGGTACTTTAGTACAGTATATTCAATAAACGAACAATGATTTTTTTCTTAAATTAGTTTTAGAGACTTTGTTGAAGTTTTCATGTATAAATGCATTTGGGAGATTCCAAAGTAAAACGTTTATGACCGACAAAATGAAGAAGAAAACACTTTTAAATGGCTACAGAACCTAGCATGAACATTACACGAGTTTGTTGTTGATGATGGTGCTCACTGGTGGGTTCAAGACATGTAGGTGTTAAGAAATTAAATTAATGGCCACAATTATGAATAAAGTTCATATACCGTTCGGCAACGTTTGTGACATCGCACGTAAATATTTTTGGCTCCAAATGACTTCAAAGTATGACAACATTCTGACATGTCAGCGATTTTTTATTGTACTTTTTACCAGTCAGATGATGGGGAACATATTTACAAATATTTCGTAAAAGTCGTAGGAAATTCTATCATTAGGATTTCTTTGTTTGGTTTGGAAATGTTTGATAACATTTATCACATTGTTGTTACTTTTTGGTAGCGTTTGATACATTTTTGAATTAAAACATGTACACATTCATGCACGGATAGAAAAACATTTACAATTTATATTTGGGGAATACTTCCCACGTACCAAGTAACATACGTTTGACTGAAACACCTGCTTATGTGGTTGAATAAAGCTAAGTTTTTGCTTGAAGTCATTTTCTGTGGAATAACCCATCTGCATGTCCATCTAAGGCACTTAAGATTTTGAATGATTACTTGTTAAATAAAATGTTTTCAGCCGGTCACGTCTGCTTCGACCACGTACATACAGGTGAAATGCCATTTAATAGTTACTAAATGTCAGAGTGCTACTTCTTCGACCAATTTAACTTTATTTGCTTCAAATTCCATGTTTCTGAATACAAAGTGATGCACGTATGAATTGTTAATAGACATCTTACAAATCACCACAGAATGTTTGTAGTTTGGACGGAATTTTTAAAAATCCTGTAGACATTTTCATCCAAAATTTTCTCGTGGGGTACATTTTTTTCCCATGGTGTATATTTCATAATGAACAAATGTTTTCCTTCTTACTTGATCTACACCACTGTTTTACCATTGTGAAAAACTTTACAATCATACCATTATCGCAGGGTAGCATACCACAACAGCTCTAGCTGGTCCCGAACTAAACAAGATGATAAAAACCAGCATATCAGTAAGCATTGAAAAATATGTACTTCACCATTTTGAATATTTGCATGATGTGGACATTTAGAATGAAAAAATTCAATCAGGAACTTTTATTTTATTAATAGATTTACAAGTGACAAAAATTCTGAACAAACTGTTGGAAAAAAAACCCCTGAAGGTCTATAACATTTCAATTTTTAAAAGAATACAACAGAGTAGATTTTTGTTATATATTGAGGCTATTTTGGAATGTTTTTAAAGAAACATCAAGTTATAAACTAAGAGGGTTTATCGTAAACGCTCATTGATGAATGGGTCAATAATCAAGAAACTTTTTACACCAAACAAATACAATTAACTGCTTTCTGGATCGCCTGCAAGTAAGTTTACAAATGGTCGTACATTAAAATGTAAAATTATGCCCCTAAATAGTGAGAAATATTGAATTTACAAAGTTTAATTCCAGAAAAATTTAGCAACTTAAATATCAAGGTCACAATGGCTGATTTTTGGTATGTAGGTTTCGATACTAAAGGTTACCGTATGTGTAATTTTACATCCTTTGCGGTCATGTTGATGAAACATTAGGGGGGGGGGGTACCACCTAAGGTGGGTTAGGGTAGGCCCTCAAAGTAGAGGTGTAGGGGGGTTGGTGAAATCCCGGAAATTTTTAAGATGCCATTTTGAAAAATATATGCTTGCTATAAGATTCAAACTTCCAAGACATGTTAGAATTATCATTTTCCTTCTTCATTGGCAAAAAACTTGATGAAAATGCGATATTTAGAACTTTATTTAGAACTTAGAATCACAATTTTTATTTGGTGGCCATTTTGCTATCATGGTCATTTTTGCCTGATTCTGATCCGAAAGTACTTTATGACGTCATGATTACGTAACGTCTTTGCCGATTTTGATGATCTTGGTATTGTTGGATAGGAGAGGATCATGCCTATCTATTAATAGCAAAACCAAGTTCATAGGGGGACCTGTTCAAAAATATTAGGGGTTCGTGTTATTAAAATAGCTCAAGAGGACAAGGGATAAGTGACGTAAAAAAAAGGCATTTTAACTTGTCTTCCTGAATATTCAAGCAATGGATTTCATTAACACATCAAATTACAGTACGATCCTCAAAAATCATAGGTAATAGTTTTAAAAAATGATATCCATATGTTTTTCATATGTCCAGACACCGTGACGAGTCAAATGACCTCAGAACTGCAAAGTAATAAGGTTTGGACTTTTGTAGGTAATGAGACATGAGAAAAATTCCATCTTACTTTTTGAAGCAAAACAAACAAACAAATAATAATAAGAAATATATATAAAAAAAAAACATGCGAGATGTACTACGATTTTTTTATTTTAATCTTATGAACGATTTTCGCATGCAATATTTTAAGCGAAGCATGATATTCAGTCTCGTACAACTTTTCTTTTTGCATTTTCGTGCTTAGAATTGGAACATGGTATTTGGCGTGATATTAACGTGATGGAAGAGTGCATTCAACACAAGTAGCTCTCTTTTAATGCAGCAAAAGGTTTCGAAAGAATGTCAACCTCAGTAATTGCAATGTAACAATTAATATAGCCTTTGGGCACTGGATGTGTTTGTACTAATAATGAATGTCTTACATAACCCTACGGGTCTGAAACTGTAGATTCTTATTTTGTGATTATACAAATATAAATAACCTAAATAGTAGCGTATTGTTTGCATATCAAAGTAGCTTGAATTATAGAATATAATGAACAACTCTTTTTTCTTCAAATTGTGTTCATGTTTAAAATCTTAAATGTGAAGCCCTATATCGAAAACCTTATAAAAATTGCACGCACATTAACAAAATTTCCCAAGTTTTGCACAAATTTCGAGATTCCTAAACAAATTTTAGCTGAATGGACGGATTTTTTAGCGCGCTACGCGCGCATTATCAAAGTTATATACTGCCAAAAGTAGGGTTGGATTTATAACAACCAAATCATTGAGAGTGATAAATTTAATTTCTAATAGGCCTACGATCCAAAGACAAATGGAGGGCCGTACTATAACGATCTAATTTGTCTAACAGGGAAAAAAAAAATATCAAATCATGGTCTTGACATGATTTCGAATACGATCCAAAGACAAATGGAGGGCGGTGTAACGATCTAATTTGTCTAACCGGCAAAAAATAAAAATATCAAATCATGGTCTTGACAAAAGACTAGTAGACCACGGGAAATTAATTTGGAGGTTTACTAATAATTGCTCAAAATCAGGCAAATTTATTCAATGTAATAGATAATATACTAAAACACACTAAAACTAAAAACATACTAAAACACATTGCATTCACAAGGTGTATAATTTGTGTCCTTGCATTTAATTCGATTTGGCTTGATTCACCCAGTTAACCTTTCTCTGCGGATACAGCACTTAAGGGCATACACCTATCTGGCCGAACTTGAAGTATTTCGATTTTACCTGAAGGTTTCTTATTGATTCAATTGGAGTGGTGGTGAAGTAAAGATTGTTATTCACAGGTGGATGAACTGTATCTAGAATCAGGGCCGTAGCAAGGATTTTTTCAAGGAGGTGGGATGTGGCATTTAAAAAAGGGGCCTTTTACGGCTCATACGGGATGGACAGCCACATATCAGTGTGTAAATTTGAAGTCCATTTTAATTACTTTATTAGTGGCTTACTTTTATAATCAATCCATCAAATCGTCAATTGAAACCTATATAGTTTCAGTACGTATTTGAAACTTGTTTTCCCAATTGGATAGTTTTCTATATATTGCTGTTTCTCTTAATGATCTGTTTCTGCTCAAATAATATTGCTTAACATTTATATTGTAGAAAGATGAGTGTAATATGATCGAAGAATACGAAACACCTGCATCGACAGATCGAAAATGCAAAAATATGACTCCAAGCAATATTTTTTTTATCGAATTTAATTTTTATATCATCTTTCAGTGATGCTGAATATAGCAATTGATGAAAGTGTACCTCTCGGCTTCAATTAGCATGCACAAGATGCACCAAGATATGTTTGACAATTCATCGATATTCTCGACGGACAAGCATTTAAGCTTGCAGAATTGTTGTCATGTAAATCGATTAAAATATGTAGGATTGGAGTATCAATCTTTGATTAGGTATGATATATATCATATATTTAATGTGTAGCTAGCTTAATTACTAAGCAACTATCATGACACTCCTTACATCCAAGATTGGCTTAGGTCAAAACCATAGTAAGCCTCCAAACAAAATTTTCCCTACCAATCATTTGGTCGTGACGTCACCAAATATTTGCCATCGAATTTTAAGTATGAACGGGTAACAAACATTTTGTCCAATGTATGGCAATTCAATAACATGTGCAATCTAGCGCGAAATTGTATTTGGTCTCAACTCGGTGTTGAAGTTATTTTGTTTGGAGTCACTCGTCATTTTGACGTCACGATGGCAAATATTTGGTGACGTCACGACCAAATGTTTGGTAGGGGAAATTTTGTTTGGAGGCCGTCAATGGTTTCGGCCTTACCATCAAGAACCGCATTTCTTTTAAAATCCTGGTTATTGTTTATAAGTGTATATGTTTTGTCATTTTTAACACCTGGTCGCACCGCACAGTTCTCCCACGTTCACTACTTTTGGCTGTTAAAAAGTGTAATACATTTGCTACCCCTCGTTTTTTTTAATTCGTTGTCTATTATTAGCTCTTACCTTCGCACTTCATCGCTGTTCATGTATTTTCCAGAAAGGACTAAAAAGATATCTCTTCTTTCAACACTTTTTATGTATTTTTCATTTTTGCATTGTACTATCACCAGCTGTGATCTAAATGGAACAGCGGGTTATAATAACCTTTTAATAACCTTTATGTAATGCAATGCAATGTAATGCAATTGTATTTCTTGATATGAAACTTTGCTGGTGTTTTGAAGATCGCAAGGGTTGTGAATTTTTCAAAAAATCAATTTCGGCAAATTACGACCTTGGCACGTATTTTCACCTGAAGGTCAAAATAAAGTTTGCTGCATTTACGGCTCCTTTAAAAGGGGACAGTCACATATACGTTAATACTTAAAGAATAAAGGACAAAAGAGAATTGCTGGGGTGCAATAAAATCCTAACCTTACCCTTTTTGACCAACAAATATGCCATAAATTTGTTATTGGGTTTGCTAACTTACCGTGTTTTGCAACATAATGTAAAGCATGTCATCGGAAATGTACCTGCTAAGATTTTAGAATTTGCGCCAATTCTAGCATTGTTGACAAAGTTGAAGAGGTGCTCTCACCAAAATCAAATAAGCAAAGAAAATAATATTTTTAACATTACTGGCTCAAAAAGTAAAAACAACATTTCTGTTTTAAAGCCGATTTCAGATTTTCTGTAATTTTTACTTAGTCTACCAAAGAAAATCTAGACTGACGTTTTCAAGTCAACTCTGAAAATCGATATATATTTTCTGAATTATTTATATTTATATCTCACGATAGTGGTTGCGTTATATTAATTTTGGGATTATATTTGGACTATTTGTGTGTGCTCAGTACACTCTAAATGCGAAAGAGTGAAAAATCACTCGAAATTTTGAGTGAATTTGTTTTAACTCTAATCGAGTGCGTTTTAGCTCTTTAAGGGTATGAGGAATCCACATGCTCAGGAAAATGTTAATCCTAACTATTTTTCAATCATGAAAAGATAAATAGTTTCCACTGCCTTTGAGGGGACTCGAACCATGGATTATGGCGGGGGTTAGTCATGCATAACGAAGCGAGAGATCTACCGCTGAGCTATCAAAGCAGCGTTGAGATGGTGAACT
>JXSR01S001336.1:210784-235945 GCA_000969725.1 Ophiothrix spiculata
GTTCGAACATCATAAAATTTTTAAGGTTTCGGCGAAAAAGGTGTAAATTTTTCGAAGTAGTTTATTGACGTAATTTTGACCTTGATATTGGACGTGAAATCACTACTAAAGTCTCATGTATAAACTAAAGACTCTATTACACATGTATGCTAAAAATTGTATTATTCTGATATGTGTAAATAGGTAAAAAGTTGCAGTAAAAGATGCCGTTAGCAAAAATGGCACCCATTTAGGGACTGTAGCCTTAAGAGTGAAAATACTTTGCGGTAATTCACTCTTGTACCAGAGTGACGTTCACTCGCAGGAGAGTAGCTCGAAAAACCGCTCTTTTACGGAGTGAAGTTCAAGTCAATCAGGAACGCGGATACTCGCGCTGTTGTAACTACGAAAAATCGTCAGCGCTCACTGTTCAACATGGCGGTGGTTGAGTTGGAGACTGTGGAGGAGTGACAGGCAAAGGAATTTCAGAGGAAATTGTGCAACTATTAATCGGTGAGTAGATGCCAGACAATAAATACCCAACAGTGACGCTAATCATGCAAAAATTGGATCGATGGAACTTGTCGGTGTAAGAGCTTGGTCACAATAGTCGTACAAACAGCTTACGAGCAGTGTTTAGTCCGTTTAAAAGGACCACGAGCAGTGAGTAAAGCGAGCAGCGAGGGCGTCGCGTGGTCCTATTAGATGGACTAAACACTGCTCATAAGCTGGTCGTACGATTATTGTGACCAACTATAAGCTTACTTAATACATCGGCAAATATATTAAGTAAGCTTACACCGACAAGTTTATTGTCCATCATCTACTCACCGATATATATTTATTTGCACAATAAAACGACTAGATCATTGAGTGAACTTTAATTCTTTTGAAGATTCATTCTTATCCCTCCCAGATCATTTAGAGTGAACTATTCATAATAATAAACGGTTCACTGTTTCCTAGAGTGAATTACTATCACTCTTTCTTGAGAGTGAACTTCACTCTAAAAGATTGGTTACTCATATGGCTCTTTCTAAGAGTGAAATTTCACTCTTTTAGAGCGGTTTTTCACTCTTTCACAATAAGAGTGTAGAATATGTATTTCACGTTTTGTTAGAAAACCAGTTCAAGGATAGCCTCGGTTTTAATTGTAATCCTGATACAAAATACGGCTGTCTGGTATATCATTGCTGCCCAGTTTTGAATTTTCTATAATCATGATATGTTGGTTGTCTTTGTGCCAAGGAGGAGTACATTAGCATAGTCTAATCTGGAGAGTATCAAAGAACGTAATACGTGTCGACACGAATCTCGACAGATGAATTTTCTAATGAGACCTATGTTGCGTTGATGTGTTGAAATAGATCTGACATAAAATGTCAGGTCTGTACATACAACTTGCCTCACCCACTTTAGGTGGTACTTTTTTTCGTCAATGTTATCGAAAGAAATGTAAAAGAGATTACGTAGATGCTTTTGTTTCATTTTGTCATGTAAGCTCTGCACCATTAATCGATTGTGCTAACTTTGGCACACATGAATAGATTAACTTGTATAATTTTAAATACCAAACGATTTGAAAACCTCCGAAAGGGTTATCCATCTGTAATAGACGAACAATATGATTTATGAACTTGAAGTGTTAGAGATGTTCTATTTTTCTCTCTATTAAAAGTGCTGTCGATTTTGCTGCACTATAAAAGATGACATATTCACTTAATCAGGTTTTTTTATGTGTAAGACACTTACCTTTAATTTCTCTAGAAAACAAATACGACATGGTATACGGTTGTTATTGTTCGTCCGAATGTTTTTCTTGCTAGTATGAGTGGGACAAAAAAGCGGAAATTACATTATGTGTGCTTAATTAGTCAGCTGCCACTGATCTACATTCATTTGTTGACAAAGTAGTGTTTTATTGTTTAACTCTTTGCGTTTAAATAGATGATACGATAAAAAATGATGGCCTAATGACTTGTTCAAATATGAAATGCCTACCAACTAAAGAAACACTGAGATTCGAAATTTTTTATCGCTAATTTTATTATAATGCTTTTAAGCCAAAACAGTAAAAACCATAAACGGGATGTTTTATCAGTGAAAACGATTTAAATCCTAACGAAGGCATATATCAATTGCAATTGCTCATAAAAATGCCAATATTTCAGGAAATGTTTTGCCACTAACTTTTGAAAGAGTACAACGTTAAGCAAACAATGATAAAGCAATCTAATTTTTAAGAAATTAATAAGTATAATAGTATATGTTTCAAATAGTACCTTCTATTATTTTCCTGCTTGAAAAATAAATACAAAAATCTTATAGATGAGATTGGTCTGGTAACTGGTATGTTTGTTTGATTATCCTCAGTGTCACTTGGCTTCTGCTATACATAGTTTAGCAGAGCATTTTCAAACAGGCTAAGAGATTATGACTATTATTATCACTGATCTATGATGAACTGCATATATATATAAACAACGCCCAATTTCAACGAATCAAATATGTTAGTTTTAAACACCATGTTTAAAAGACAATGTTATGTTCTTCAATGTACTTTTAAGATAGAATTGAAAAAAAAATGAAGAAGAATTTCAGTGAAATTATAAGATGAGGAACATTGATTTATAACAGCCCTTTATATTATTAACACTTAAGTGCACGAGGAAGAGGTTTTTGCGCGTAGTGAGAAAACGCAACATAACCAAATTAATAAAGGCGTGTTTGTGTAATTATCAAGATTGTGTAATTGTCAAGATAGGAGTCGCGCATGTTTGGGTGCCAGAAAATCCAGTGGTCGCGTAATTAGCATAAGCTAATGAAATTATGGAGCTTTTCACATTTTGTTTTGTCCCTAAAAAAGAAACAATTTTTGAAAATGTTACTGTCACTGATATGTATTTTATTTATTCTATACGTCAATGATATTGTAAATACTTCTTCTATGTTTAAATTTATATTATTTGCAGATGACACCACTATTCTTTATTCCAATGACAACCTTAAAAGTATGATTAAAGCAATAAACAATGAATTAAAAGAAGTAACAAATTGGTTTAAGGCTAATAAATTATCGGTTAACGCTTAAAAAAACCAATTTTTATGGTGTTGGGAACGCGGCAAAGAAACATAAATAATGATAAAGATATATCTATTGAATTAAATGGTGCACAGTTGGAGAGAGTAAATTCAACCAAATGTTTAGGTGTTATAATAGATGATAACCTTACTTGGAAAAATCACATTGATGGAATTTCTAAAACATTGTCTCGTAATATTGGTGTCATCAATAAATTAAAGTATTTTGTAACAGAACGAATTTTGTATTCTTTATATTGTACTCTGGTCTTACCATATGTTAATTATAGTATCCTGGTCTGGGGAAACACTTGTCAGAGTTATTTATAGAAGTTACTTAAACTTCAAAAATGGGCAGTAAGAGCAATCACATGTAGCCATTATCGGTGCCACTCTGCTCCTCTTTTTCAAAAATTAAAAATCCTCAACATTTATGATACATACAAACTCGAAGTGGGTATTTTTATGTTTTTAACACTTTAATTGCAATCTTCCGTTAGTTTTTAAACATTTTTTCACCAAACAAAGTGATTTGCACAATTATTCAACGAGATATAATGATAATTATACTCTAACCAAAAACCGATTAATTTTCTCTGATCAAAGTATAAAAACATCTGGCCCTATTATCTGGAAATCTCTTGACTTAAAAGTAAAAGATTCCAAATCTGTGAAACATTTTAAAAACCAACTTAAGTATCACCTCTTATCAAAATATTAGTTTATTTTTTATTTGGAGCATAGTTCAGTTTAGTAGAAGATTCATGTAGTGTATTATATTTTGTTTATAATATTTTGTATTTTTGTTGTTTAAGTTTTTGTTGTAATACTGTTTGGGTTGTGATCACCTCTGGCCGTGGTCTTTTGATTACATGCCCCCATATCTCTGTTAGTTTTAATATATATTTAATTGTCCTTGTATATAGATATGGAAAAATAAAGTTGAAGTTGAAGTTGAAGTATACACTCGAATTAGGGGTATTTATGTATAGATTTTTCATCAATGATTTACCAACAGCATTCAATAACTATTTTACTAAACGATCGGAAGTTCATGATTACCCAACAAGATATGCCAATAACCTGAATGTTACAAACAACAAAAAATGCTTTGCTGATCGTAGCATCCGATCGTCCGGTCCAATTATGTTGAACTCACTTCCTAAAATAATTAAAGATTCTAAAACTTCAAAGCACCTCCGCAACCAACTCAAAAAATCTCTTATCAATAAATATGATTGAAACATTATTTTCAATTGCATCTTTTAGGTCGACATTCTTAGTGTATTGTCTTGTAAATTACTCATGAGCTTTCTTATTCTGTAACAATATTCTTCTTAGGGGTAGACTAATTTCTGGCCTTATTGGCCTTCTGGTCAACTCCTCCGTAAGACACTTTTTTGTAAACTTATGTACTACAAAGATATTTTGATATTGTATGTCTTATGGGAAATAAAACCTTGAACTTGAACTTGACCTTCAGCATTGTATTTGTAACTTAAAAAAAGCAGATTTCAATTATTGTTAGGGTTTTTTTTAAGTCGAAAATTTGACACGAATTAGTTATTTTGCTGCCATTTTAAAACAGAAAACCTAGTTTTTGATCTTTTCTTGGTTTAATTAAATTGAGATAGTGTGTAGAACATTGTTTTGTAAGCGATCAAAATCGTGGGCCCATATAGATCCCCTGTTGTAAAATAAAGGGAATCCAAAACACCTTATACATTTACGTGTTAACAATGTTTCACGAAAGGAAAGAGGATGTAATATCCCCTATTTCAATGAAATGGTTAAGTATGAAGTATCTTTATTGCCGGGGGAATCTAGACTAGAATTCTAATCTAAGTGCAATCAAGTCATTTTATGCTACTCAATTGTGAGGCAAACACCCATCAGTTCCTTTGAGGTCACACCATTACTGTCAGCTTAGTTGATGCTTCTGGTTATATATAAATACGTTTAAGCACCTACTCTCTAAATTTAAAAGAGTGAATTTCCACTATTTGTAGGAGTTAAACACAGGACAATACGTTTTTAGGTGGAAAATCACTCTAAAAGGAGTGAAAGGGGATTTTTCCACTCTTTTGGGAGTGAAAATTTAACTTTCACACTCATTTAAGAGTGAACATTTTCCACTCGAAAACGGATTGTCCTGCGTTTAACTTCCTTCACTCCTTTTTGAGTGAATTATCACTATTTCCACTCGTTTTACATTTAGAGAGTATACCGTCATCGACTATTTTCACGTTTCTGAATGTCGATATTTCTCTGAAGCATATTGTGTACATGGATTAGGTGTTATGTTACCCTACATTTGCTTAGACTAGCTAAGTAGCTTGATCTGATCATGTTTTGTGTGTCAAGTTTCTGGGTTCAAGAGATTTTGGAAACATTGGTTCTGATGTGTTATTTCATATCTATACTATTGATATTTTACAAAGCACATTTAAATAAACTGCGTTTACTAGGGACTAAAGAAGAAAGAAGCAGAACGATACCCGAATGTTTAATCCGAAAAGATATTATGGCTTTAAAATATCAAATAGCAGAAAAACTAAAAAGTCACTTCGCTCCACACTGTGACATGAAGAAAGAGTATATCAATACGAACACAATTAAATCAGTTTCAACAAAGTAGAGGTTCGATTTCAACAAGTAAACAAACGACAAATTGCATACAAAAATGGCCGCCATTTGCCCTGCAAAAATCAGAAATTATCCGGGTTTTAATACTTTACATGCCTCAAAACACAAAATCCAAAACACTTTCTACACTTACGTGTTAACAATGTTTCACGAAAGATGATGTGAAATCTCCTAATTCAATGAAAAGGTTAAGTATGAAGTATCTTTATTGCCGAGGGAATCCAGAATTCTTAGTGCAATCAAGTTATTTTATGCTACTCAATTGTTAGGCAAACATCAGTTCCTTAAAGGTCACAACATTACTGTCAGCTTAGTTGATGCCTCTGGTTATACCAATAAGTTTATAGCGTCATCATGTCGATATTTCCCTGAGGTATATATTAGGTATCATGTTACCCTACATTGGCTTAGACTAGCTAAGTAGCTTGATCTGATCATTTGTGACCGTCCAGCCCATATGAGCAGTTAATGCCAGAAACTTCATTTTGCTCTACAGGTGACAATACATGTCGAGGTCATAATTTGCCGAACTTGATTTTTTGACAGATTCACAATCCTAGTGCTTACTACAAAATACCAGCAAAGTTTCATTTCAAGAAAATGTAGGACATGTGAAATAAATTGGCATTTTCTTAAGATGATTAACAGAAAATATAGGGCTTTCTAATCTTTGAACGCGTTTATCTCAGTTATACGTTTCACTCCCTGACAACCTTTGGCGGAGCAGAACTTGACTTCTGGAAATCGTGTGAAGTTCATTAAGGTGTCATTTTAATCCTTAAAGCATGGTCTTTGCAAATAATTAAAAAAGTGAAAATGACAAGAGCTGGCATTTACTGCTGTTTTGGGGTAGACGGTCACATTTTGTGTGTGTCAAGATTCTGGAATCAAGAGATTTTGAAAACATTAATTTTTATGTGTTAATTCGTATCTATACTATTGATATTTTACAAAGTCTTAAATAAACTGCGTTTACCAGGGACAATATTGTCATCTTCTCTATAAGTTCACATGTTGAAAAGTCAATTTTCCCCAGAGCTCTGTCAGAAACTGTTAAAGATACAAATAAATTAAATGTCATGTAAAACCATGGCATAGGATACCTTAAGCATAGTGTTGACACTGCTAGTGCACCGGTAATCACTGGTGACAAATCTTGCAGCACGTAGCATAGGGTACCTTAAGTTGTTTATTTGAACTGGGGCTCGATTCAACGACTGTCCTGCATTTTAAACTTTAAGTTGATATTTGTAACGGTCATATAACCTCCTGGGGATATACCGTATGTCATCTTTTATTAAACTCCATTGCACCATTTGCAAATATATATGCAAAAAATACCAAATAATCCAAATATTATGTTTGTTTATCTTTCTGTGGGAGTAATTATACTTGAGAGCTTTGCATGTAATATGAAAATTCACTATGTTAAACTCTGACATTCAGTTCAGTTCAATTTCGAAAATATTGTTAACGACTTATTACATACTATATATTCTTGCACTGATAATTCATATTCCACTTAAAAAAACTTGAAAACTATTAAATAAAAATTGACCCGACGTAACTCTTGAACTAATAAATGCACTTGTAGCTTATAAACTGGAAAATCGAATGATATAATTTTCTAATGGGTTTAATGGGTTTATGGGTGAGTAATACCTGTAGTGGTAGAAAGACGGATTTTTTTATTTTTAATGGAGGAATTGAATATTGTAAAAGTTTGTTGTGGTTTTTTAGATATAACCTCGAGGGCATTCATATTCAACCGTTTTATTTGCGAAATATTATGATACTTTTTGAAATATTATTCTATCAAAATATATACCACAAGAGAACCACAATAATGAATGATTTTTACAAGATTTCGAAGCGTCGGTTTTTTTCAATAATAAGAATGATTTTTTTTTTAGTAATGCATAGCCAAAAAGACAACGATTAAACACTACAGTTGAAAAACTTCACTTTACGAACACTATCAGAACTTGTATTCTGCGTCAATACTCTTTTGATTTTTTGCAAAGGGGAATGAAACAAGCTCAATGTGTTATCGCTAGCAA
Organism: Ophiothrix spiculata; assembly: GCA_000969725.1. Lineage (NCBI taxonomy): Eukaryota > Metazoa > Echinodermata > Ophiuroidea > Amphilepidida > Ophiotrichidae > Ophiothrix > Ophiothrix spiculata. The sequence goes on from JXSR01S001336.1 coordinate 218,551, forward strand.
AATATGTTTCAAATACAGGGTATGACAGACCAAATTTTATACAAATATTTAAGATACATTTGTGCATTTTGTTTTTCATTAGACATAGTTTGAAATTGGAACGTTTTTATTTGATTTTAAAATCTTGAAAATTGAACAAACCAATCTCAACTTATCTTCTATAAATGTGTGTGTTTTTACTTTTGTTTTCTACAAACTCAGCATACTACCGTATTGAATCATTTAAACAATATATGCAGCAGTCCATTCATCCAAGATGATTTTAAATGTTCTTATCAATGTTTAATTGGCTCTTACAACCTTCTCATGGTACTTCTCCCTTCCGAATATTGCACCAGATTGCTCTGGGTATTGATTTTTAAGCCGTAGGCATTATGTATTGGTTTTTGCATTTAATTGAAGTGTATTTGGGCGGAAATTTGTGCATACTGTACTTACAAAAGTTTTAATAAACTTGATAGAAATATTCTGAAGTTGTAAATACATCATGTACGTATCATAATTATGTTTTATAATTAAAAGGGAAAGGTAATCAACATTAAAGAAAGTATTTAAATCTGTAAGTTCATTATTTGATGGAATTTAACTCGCCCATTTGTGTGTATGCTAAATTATGTTTTGGGCTTCTTGTGGGAACACCATTTAAAACCACAATGTTAAACAAAAGAAATGCATATGTATGAGACAAGAGGTCGACTTTACCATTTATAGATATAGGGTTGAAATTTGGCCAATTCTATTTTCATTTTAGGGGTGTAATTCAATTTGTATTTTAGGAAACATTCACTTTATTTGGATATAAATATGGTAATACATTATCATATATTTGAAAAGTTGTCAAGAGTGAAATAATAGTATTAAACAAATTCCAAGTACAAAGAGAATGACCAAAGAACATTTGTGACTTGCTCCCACATAACCCGGACAAAGTCGCCAGAACACTTAAGGAGAAATAGCCCAATAAACTTGTCACAAATCAATAGAAAACAAAGGAATTTTCAACCTAAATATCACTTTTTGACATACAAAACATTGAGCGATCTTAGAGTGTGATATATCATTGGAAAGCTTATAATTTTGCCATTTTAAATTTGGTAAAATTTGAAAAAGGGATTTGTGCAACTTTGTTCGGGTTTCGACAGAGTAGGTCACATTTTATAATCATGGAAATCGTGGAAATGCATTTACTGCCATGATAACTTCCCATCAACAACATCTAAATAGCTGACATAAAATTCAGCCAGGCATTACAGCAATAAACAGTTTATTTGTGCCATCAATTTTATATTGCAAATATTTGTGGTACGAAAATTTTTACTTTTTTTTATATTAAAAAAATGAGTATTTTTGTGTTGTACCATAATGTTTGCATAAAATGTATTTGATCTATCTTACAGAAACAATTTTAGCTGTTTCTGACATTATAGCACATAACACTATAACAAAAAATACAGTACACAAATAATAGTATTTTGTTGAAAAACAAACAAGGACAACATTTACATTTTTCCCAGGGGGGCGCGTGTCATTGCAAGGCGGACACCATGCTCAAGATATATATTCATTATATTTATTTATTTATTCATCCTTTGCTCATATTATATCCTTGAAGTAATCATTCTAAGATATTCCTGTCTTCTTGCTATATATTGCCCATTTAACAACAGATATGTGCATAACAATAATAACAGAGAAAATGAAATTAATTCGGACAACGTTATTTAGAAAGATTTTATTTTCATAGGCCCTTCCCTTAAAGGTGCAATTCATGATTTTGATGTGGCCTTTTTTTCTAGCTAAATAGAAAGAAGAGTACAACATAATTATATACTGAAAATTTCACTTGATTCCGACTGTTCGTTTCCAAGTTAGAAGCTTTTCAGCATTTTGAAAATCCCCATAGACTACTGTGTTGTAATTACTCTCGGGGCCCCGACAATAATTAGAAAATGACACATTTTCTCACTTTTCTTAAAAATGCAAGCTCATATGAAAGAATGGTTTGGGAATCGTAAGATATACCACTTGAGGATTCTTATAAGCTAAAAATATTAAATTTGATAGTGGTGACCTTGAGCGTGAAAAGTGGATCATGAATTGCCCGTTTAACATGAAAATTGTTATCAAGATAAAGTTAACTATACCCTAAATTTCCAGATTGTTTGCAATTTTGAAACCCTTTCCAGTTTACTTGTGTGCATCGTAAATAAAAAATGCCCTTTTTACTCGTTTTTGTATACGAGCATAGTTTACGTCCTCCTTGTAATGACAGTGGCCCCCGTGAGAAATGGTGAATACAGATCTTGAATCGTGAACAGAGGGTGAATTCAGTTCTTCCCATAACACACAGCAACACTCAGTAGACCCAATGGAATGTTAACCAAGGTCACTCCACTACTACATTCATTTGTATGGTAAACAGTTTGAATTTACTCCATTTCAAACTGTATTTTGGGAAGGAAAAACTTTGTCCATGTGAGATTTGTTTGCATTGATATCAAGCTGTGATTATCCTCTTTCTGAAGGTCCTTTTCATTTACACTTGGACAAAAATAATAAATTTTCTATAGCAAGTTTTCCATCAGAAGTTTTAAAAGTCTATGCAGTTGGTTCACTTAGTGTGCTGTTTATAAGCTGTGGAAATAGCAGTTTGAATTAAAACGGTGTAAAGTGCTTAAAACACCCTCTGAATCTTGAATGAGTTGTTCTACTATTATATAATTTGTCAGTTATATTCAAATTTTTGTCCTTGGGACTATAGAATAATTCACTGCTGTTGTATCATATCAACAAATACTAGTATTCATTTTAAACAAGAATTGTCTATAAAAAAGACAACGCCTCCATATGAAATCAAATAATGTTATCATTGATGTTAATTTTATTTGCAGATGGTTCACTTATTCCTTCACGGAGATGGAAGAAAAGGATAAATGTTGATAAAATATAATAGCCTAAATATTTGACTTTAAAGGTGGATTTTGATAATTATTAATGTCAAATTAGTAAAATCGATTTGAATATGATAATCTATTGAAAATGTTCTATGGTTACCACAAACAGAAACCAGGCCACTTATGTTTAAAAAAATTTGGTTTGTCCGGTTTGTCATATGGGCACTACTTAAATGTTCTCCTGAAGCTTCGTGCATGTGTCTGTGATATTTTTTTACTTATCAAAATTAATTTTGGAGACTGGTTTTGACAGAAAGTTTGTATTGAGAAAATGAATAGGCCTATAAACGTACACGTGCAATTGGAAGTAGAAACACAAGTAATTTAACTTTTAATTACATGTATGATCATTAAAATGGAGGGCATATTTTTCAAAGACGTTGAAATATTAAGTTGCAGAGTTAAAGATTTTTGATTTGTGTTATAAAATCATGATTTAAACAATTGCATTTAATCAGGTAATCGATTAAAATCAAATCATTTTTTTTGATAAAACAACCCTGTTAAGTTGCGTTTTCCCTGAGATGTAAATTAATTAGAAAGACAAATTTATTTTACTGATCTGATTTGACTGATATTTGAAATGTTAACATTATATTCAAAATCCCCCTTTCAAGCCAAATATTTTCGTCCCCTAATTGGGAAAAACTAAAACATCTGCAAATATAATTCACATCAAAGTCTGTATTATTTTATTTCATCCGGAGGCGTTGTCTTTTTTAAAGACAGTTCTTGTTTTCATTAGTAAGCTTTAGAAAAGCCATGTCGAACAGCTCTGCCGTGGGCTTGTCCCAATCAATCAAATTGATCTTTAACCAGAGTTTCCGTTCTCCAACCAACAATAAAAGCCAGGTCTTTAGAGCTACAGTAAAATTTCGTTGATGAACCTATTCAGCAATCTAACATGTTTTAATTTTTTTCTGTTTGACAGCTGAGCTTTTGATACTCTAGCGGGTTGCATTAAAGCTGAAAAAGACAGAGTATCAAAAAATTAACTCCAGAAATGAATGCTCTGGGGGGAAGAATGTAAAGTAGAGATTATGGACACATTTTCTTGATTGCTGTTGAAATTTTAGATTTTGTTATATCTTATCTGGCAGGTTTAACCCTTACAGAACCAGATCTCACTAAATCTCACTTTAGAAAATCATGAAAATGCGCTAAGTCCCGATACGTCATAGACGGGGGTTATATGCAGGGACCAAATCGCTGGCCGGGCAGCGTCTCCGCGGTGGCTTGCTACGGGTATGACTCGCTTGGGAAACGGGAGGTCACTGGTTCGAATCCTGGTGAAAACGCGCATTTTTCAGCACCCTTCCCTTTTCGAGGAGATAGGCTAGAAATGAGAAAAGTTACATGATCAGTTAGGGTTAACAGTCTTATCACTGTAAATAATTTGATTTGTTTATTCCTTTGTGATAATAGTACATACACACAAAAAAAAACACACTAAAAGCCAAAGAATGAACGTGTCATTCTTTCTCCGAGTGCCTTTTCTTCCCTCGAAAAGAATGAAATCCCACTCAATCTTTAAAAAGATTGAAGAAGGGCCCTGTCAACCCTTCGCTTCAGAAATGGTTTTTGCTCTGTAACTCAGTATCGGATAATTAATTCCAAATAAGAGAATATATGTTTAGAAGCGGATTTGCATACTAAACATGATGGTGAGGTCATTTTGGGACTAAAATGTGCAATTTTGGCCCTAAAGTCAAAACGTCATGTTTTTGGCCATTTTTTTTTGCTCGTTAGAATGTACAAAGCAATATCATAGAACGCATTAAAGTCAAAAAGTGTTATGTTTTTTAGGACCAAAATTATACATTTTGGTACAACACTGACCTCACCATCATGTTCTAGAAATATATAACTTTTATTTGGAATTAATTATCCATTGCTGATTTACAGAGCAAACCATTTATGAAAACGAAGGGTTGACAAGGCCCTTAAAGAGTCCAGCATAACTGGTACGTGGTTTCATTTGAAAAGAGCGCGGTTAAATGTTGTTTCCCCTTACATCTTTTTAAAACTACTTCTACTCTCTAAAAATAATAGTAATACATAGAGTCTTGTCCTATATTATTAATGTTGACGTTGAGGAAAAATTTCACTGCAGATAAAAGTTAAACTGTACAAAGTGTTAATTTATCAGATGTGTGGATATGAAACACCGACTTTTGAAATTTGAAATTTTCTACCTAAGACGAATCATGTGTGTCTCTCGTAGACATAAGATAAATAAATGTGACCAAACAAAAAAGTACAAACGGCTTCTTTACTTCACTCATGTATCTAGAATGAAAAACACCAGGCAACCTTAAACAAATCTAGAAAGTAATACAGGTGGCTTAAAGTAAGAGGCAGATCACCCACAAGATGACTTGACAACGTCATAGAGAACTGACAAGAGCTTTGAATGGAATCTGTCTGCGAAGATGAAAGAAGCACGAGACATCGTAGGACGTAGATTCATCTGATGATACGGCTGCTATCCGATGACTCGTACTCACAGGATAGCATTAAATGCAAGTATGGACAAGTGAGGAAATCCTAGTAGGCAGTATGTCAGTAATAGAAGTATAGACTTTGGCTTCTCACTCAATCAAACTAGTATAAAATGCATGCATATAATTTATATGTGCCATCTAAAAGAGCAAGCAAATAACACAAGTGTCATTACATTTTAAATCTGCCCGAATCAGCAACGACTCATTTTATACAAACAACGGTAATCTATGTTAGATTTGTTTAAAATAGAAATCGAGTGTACTTGTTATTAAAATCTGTTCTAACAGCCTGTGCTAGCCACTGAGATGCATGGGAGTTGATTTATCCCTCGGTGTCAATCAACGATAAAAGCTCGTTACAAGTTCGTGATTTAGTTGTTTTATACCAATACTTAGTTGTTTTACTTACAAATTGCCAAGCAGAAAATAATCCTTTGATTTTATAACATGATTTTTTTTTGGGGGGTAGGGTTAATTTCATATACCTGTAAATGAAAAATCTACATATCCCTCTACTCCTCCTGATGGGGTTAAAAACGTGGTCCAGTAAAATGTTTCAAGAAACATATATTCGTCACTTGTTCTTGTTTTATGGTCTTGTGTTCGTTTATTTCAGGTGTTCAGGGTGGTATAGCTCTTAGGACCTTGATTTTATTTTCCAAATGCATATTTGTTCGAGAAATACCAGGTCTAGGTTCAGATACACTATGTTTACCTTAACCCTCGTCTAACCAAGCCTTTTTTAACACGTCTAACCAAAGGGGGAGGGGGTTGTTACAACCGCCCCCTAATTTTTGGAACAGAACCCCCTATGAACTTGGTTTTGCTATCAATAGATAGGCATGGTTCTCTCCTATTCAACAATACCAAGATCTCAAAATACAACCAAGGCGTTACGTAATGGTGACGTCATAAAGGTCTTTTAGGTCGAACAATTTGAATTTTGGCAAAAATGGCTACGGTACCGAAATTAAAATGTTTCTAAAAACGGAAAAGATTAAGATTTTTTAATATTCAATGAAAAATAAAACGTTCATGATTTACTGACCATGTATAATGTGTTCCAGTAACATGAAAATGGCTGCTACATGTGTTCAATTTCATTAGAGCTACCCGGACCAGCTCCCCGAGTTTTGCCTTGGTTTTCAATAGACAATTTGCAGTTAGTTCGTTGTTAAAGGGAATTTCAAACACACTTATGTTTCGGGTTCGAACTCGGGACCTTCAAATTATGATTGTGAAAAAAATGAGATACGTCCTTATGTTGACCAACAGGTTTTAGAAATACGACTATGGGGTACCTCAGGTGCAAAAGTAACGATACCTAATTTGGGGCTAATATTTCGCAACCACTTTCCTTTTTTTATTATTTCTACGAAGATATTCAGAATAAAAATAGGTAAAAAAATCAAAACAAAACATCTATCATGACAAGTTGTCAAGGACAAATCGTTACTGTTATGAAATTATTGCAATTATGTTCAATATCAAGTATTGCTCAATTAGTTTTTATTGGGAAAATGCATACTATTACATAGAAAAACATTAGACACCTGATAAGACAGATCAAAAATGTAAAAATGTGTTTCTTAACAAACAAATTTCTTCTTATCGAATACAATTTGGCCTTTTAAAATTATATTTTTAAACTTTTAATTCAACCCACTCATCTATGTGATGACTCACCCCGAAAGGGAGGACTTTGCAGATGATATCAATTTTGGTTTTATCATTTCATCTATTAGAGCATTAATTTTTTTAAGCTTTAAAATGAAACCTTACTTGTTGAAATTGACCAAGGCAATCAAATTTTACAACAGAAAATCTGCTGGAAATTCTTAATATTTTCTTTATTTTTTGCTGCCTATTTTCATCAGTTTCTCGAAAAGTGTTCTGTCACAAAGTCCCCCTCTTTGGGGGTGAGTCATCACATATATTTCCCCAAGTCCAACTATTAACCTGTGTCTTACCAACGTATTTTTATAACGTCTGTTATCAAGAGGAAAATTGAAATTTAACAGCCAAAAGTTAAGTTGTTTTGCACCATAGTATAGGGTATGGTCTCCTCTTTCCATTGATACCAAAATCATGAAACTCGGCCAAGGCGTTACGTAATTATTATCGCAGAAATACTTCCTAATCGAAAAATTACGATTTTTGGCAAAAATGAAAAAAAAAAAAATAATCAAAATGTTGCTGTTAAAGTTTCAAATATTGGAATTTTACCCGGTTTTTGATGAAAATGATGTTTCTATGATGTTCTGTAAGTTAAATTTCCAAATATTTTTCAAAATGACGACTTAAAATTTTCTCGACTTTGACGCTAAGAGGACCGCACAGGATGACCGTACAGGTACCCAAAATCCTTAGGCAATGTACCTTTACGTTTTTTATGCAAGAGAAAATTATCCGATAGTGGGTCGGTGCTGGTAACCCCCCCCCCCATCCCACCCTGGTAAGACAAGGGTTAAAGCATGTATTTTCATACTTTCATATTTAAAATATTAATAAATTAACAATCTTTTGATATTGTCTTTATTTTTAACAATCTTTTGATATTGTCTTTATTTTAACAGTTTCATGTGTTATGTGATTTTGAAGTGATTCAAAAACTTGATAAGCATTAACAAAAACACGTATTGTTTTAGAGACATTTGGTATGAAGCATAATCTATTTCTTTCCGGAAAGGCATTGAATTAATACTATTCGGTCTATTTAGTGAAATGGATTTGATTTATTTTCTATTTTTTCTCTTTTTAAGATAATCATGCACGCAACACTTGATGAGATGCTCAAACCTTTGTCTGAGGTAATGGGCGCCTTCTGACGTGGGGCTTGAAGGTTTTCTGAAACAAAAAAACAGGTGTCCCAAAAAATGGTTACATGTAGAAAATGACCGTGTGCAAAACCTACAATTGCTGGAAAAACGAAACCTTGCACAAATTATATTACAACACTTTTCTAAATACTCGTAACTTTTTGAGTTATTACTATATCAGAAACGCATTTATTCAAAATTCAACAAAATAATAGGCATACACGTTTTGTAATACTTTAATGTGCAGTAGGCTCTTTTCTTACAGATGTGTAGATTTTATATTGAACCAAATTTCGAACAACCTTCAATGAATAATCTGATTTAGTATATCTAATATGCAAACTGGGGTTGCCTGCATTCCATGTATTCAAAAACGAGTTTCTTTTAAAGCTGTCAATCAAGTTGTGGCGCAAAAATTGATACGCAATACGCATATATTCACATTTTCAAGGGTAACATTAATTCTTAAACTGTTTAAACTGCAAACGTTTTGAAAAACATCTGCATGATACGATGCTTACACTTATCGGACATGTTTAAATTAGACTTTTCTTATTTATTAGCAAAAGTCAGATCAACATTTAGAAATATCAGCATTTTTAAATGGTGGTCATTTTTGCTAAAATCAGATTTCGACCTAGTTTTCGGACCTGAAGTAATTGATGACGTCATTATTACGTAACAGCCTGTCGGATTTTCATGATTTTGGTAACAATGGAAAGATGAGACCCTACTCTATACTATGGTATAAGACAACCTAACCTTGGGCCTGTCATTTTCAAGTTCAACTGGGGTTTAAAGAAGGTTGAAATTACATGAAACGAACATGCTTACGATTTTCTTGAATTTTAAAAGTAGGGCCCATACCTTTCTGACATAGGTATCTATCATTGTTGAAAACTCAAAATATAATAATGCTACGATGTTTAAATTTAGAGATATTTATCATTAAGTATGCAAAGTTTAAATCCTCCAACTGCTATAGTTTTTGCACGCAATCATTTTCTACATGTAATCATATTTTGGGACACCTGGTACTTGACTCACTTATGTGAGAGAGAAAAAAATATTGACCCACTGCTTTTTACATGAGGAAAAATAACTTGCCGCTAAGGAAAATGACAGGTTGCGATTTTAAAAAATGAGTTTATAACATATATGAGTTTTTCTTATTCTCAGCTTTAAAAATACTTTCCCGTTCCTTTTTCCCAAAACAGATTAAGATTAAATTCAGAAAATGAAGAATTGTGAGTAATTGACTTTAAAGTACACGCACCATTGAACGTGGTAACTAATTATTATTTAATAAAGAAACGCCCGAGATGTTATCAGGGAAAAATATAAACTGTCAATATTTCTGATTACGCAATACGCCTGAAACGTGGCACATACAGGGTGAATCAAAATGAAGTTGACCAAGATTCAAAACTGTATAACAAAATAACTACGGATATTCAAAACAATGGGTAAGCACCTTGGAAATGTGCAGACTCTTCTACTTATTTTTAAAAAAGAATGAAGGAAATCGGTAATTCCTAAGAGAAGTTATGCTTGGTTTAGTAAAAAAACAAATTTTACAAGCTGTCCACGGAATAAATAAGCAAACCAATTAAAAATGCAAAGTTAACCCTTGATTGAGCAGGGTAATTACATGTTTATGAATACCCTACCCTTCCTTTGACTGATATTTAATTAAACATTGAATCAAGGAGATTGGCCATTCATAGGAAAAGCTGTCCATGATATGCTGATCTTTAAATGAAAGGAAAACTTAAACAGAACCATTTAACAACTAGCATTTTTATGCAGGAGTTTCAAATTCAAATATCAACCAATTGTAGCCATGAAACCAGTTTTGTGTAACAAATTCAGTGTCAGGCAGGTTGCCTGACACTGAATTTGTAAAGCTAGTCGTTGGTACTGGAAGTTGTACATCGTATAACGCCTTGTAACAATGTAATCTTGTAACAGTTCGTAGTTGAAACCTAATTGAAAACACACAGGCCTTCAGAGGTTCAAAGACGTTTTGCAGATCAAAGGTAAAGCAAATTGTAAGCCAGAATTGTTAAGTGCAAAAGAGAACCATGAGGATCTGAGACTTGGATTGTGAACAGAAATGACAGACCTCTAAACTGCATCAATCTTTGCCGGTATTAGTAACAGGTGACTGCACAGCTGAAGTACTTACTTTGTATTTTGTTCGTTTATCAATTCCGTGGACAGCTTGTAAAATTCGTTGTTTTACTAAACCAAGCATAACCTCTCTTAGGAATAACCGATTTCCTTCATTCTTTTTTAAAAATAAGCAGAATAGTTTGCACATTTCTAAAGTGTTTACCAATTATTTTGAATATCAGTAGTTATTTAGTTATACAGCATTGAATCTCGGTCAACTTCATTTTGACTCACGCTGTATAATGTTGAGACTAATTGCAATGTTTCATGTAAATTTAAAATTATTCTATAATCATCTTAACAATCCTCAATCGTTTTGCAAAAAGTTTAACATGATCTCATCACTGACCCAAACCGATCTTAGTAAACGTTTTACAAAACGTTCAGAATCTTGTAACAAAAACCGTTAAAATTAATATTTCCCAGGAAATTAATGATTCCCAAATTTTACACATACATGTAGTTACAAGAATGTATATAGATGCGATGTTCATTGAAAAAACGAAATATTTTACTTTACACATGTTTCACTTCAGCAGCCGTTTCTCAAAATCATCAAGTGCGACTATCCTCTTATTTTGCCATAGCATCTCACATATATTAAAGGTTTCAGGGCGAAACCCCCGAAAATGTCGATTTTTGACTTTAAAAAATGTTTTAAAAAAGTAAAGAAAAACGAAACTTTCTTCGACAATTTTTGCTAGAAAAATCTTGCCTCGACCTAAACGAAAACCAGCCCCCTTCTCGTATGTTATAGTTTGACAAACATTGAGCAATTTACAGCGACATGTTGGTCAGGTGCAAAACAAATACTTACTTCAAATTACAACGAAAATTCATATTCCGAAGCATGGGCATAATCCATTATTTTGATAAGCGTTTCTGGCGCTGTATCAAGTTACAATTCTAAGTGACATTTATCTCCATATAATGAATGATAAGCACTCTGATTTACCTAACAGAGTAGTAAGGATGAATTCATTTGGTGGTGACACTACTTATGGAAATTTCAAATCCAAACTGCGCATAATCGAAATAGAGAAAATCTGTTGAACCGATTCAAAATGAAAGAGACTGGGTTAAGGACTGGTGGGAAACTGTTTAATTGTTATCACTACAAGAATATTCATATTCAACAGTTGAGCATAGCCCAGGGAACGGGAACCCAATGAAGAGTAAAAACCGATTATAGCGGTTATATTGCAGCCGTCCACTGTAAACGCAACCCGGTTTGCATCCACTGCTAGCGTATATAAATTCACTGGCGGATTCTAGCAAGCACTTTACCAAATTGTATTCAGCAAGGAACAAATTGAAGAATGCAAAAACGTATACATATAAGGAATAATGCTGCTCTGGAATTCTTTCTGTATGTCTTGATTTAAAGCTTATAAGTTGTCGCTTCGATGTAAGGATTAGAACCATCTTTAATACATCATCGTCAGATACGTGATTTTGTAAAAACAATGGATCCGTATGATTCTACTGTTTTCAAAGATTTAACAACACAATCTTATGGAGCGAGCAATAATACAACTGTTGACTTTCCAAGCATCAAATTTCAAAGTGAATGGTTTCAGATATATTTCACTCCGTGCTTCTATGCGTTAATTGCCTTCTTAGGAATAATTGGAAATGGAATGGTGATATTGGTGCTTCTTCTTTTTCCTAATATGAAAACTATTCCGAACGTTTACATTTTGAATCTAGCAATTGTTGATTTCGTCTTTGTTATTAGTTTACCTTTCATGTCAGTTCAACTAGCTACTAATAACTGGCCTTTCGGAAGCTTCATGTGTAAGTTTGTTGGCGGTGTGGACACATTAAACCAATATGCTTCTATATACACCCTTGCGTTAATGAGTGCAGATCGGTATATCGCCGTTGTCTATCCGTTGTCTTCAATGAGGTATCGGACTAAGAAGGTTTCAAGACTTTTATGTGCAGCGGTATGGGCTATATCAAGTATATTTACAATTCCAGTATTAATTGTACAAAAATCTTATGTGATAATGACACCATCGCATGGTAATTTAACACTTTGCAGTATTACAGGTTTGAGTCACGTACTTTCTAATGTTTATGTTTTATCGAACGTATTTTTCGCCTTTTTACTTCCTCTGGTCATAATATTTATTTGTTATATTTCACTTATGTCTAAGATTTCTGCAAGTACGTTACCATTGACCAATGCGGGGAGCGCTGCACAACGCGCACAAAAACGCGTGTCATTTTTAGTAGTCTCTGTTATTGTTGTGTTTATCGTATGCTGGTTGCCGTATCATGTTTTACAACTTATAAATATTTTAACTCCTGCTTCAAAATTTACTAACAACCTCCGAATGGCAATAGCAATTTCAAACTGTTGGTGTTACGCTAATTCACTCTTTAACCCTGTTATTTATACATTTATCGGCGAAAACTTTAAAAGAAACCTATTAATTCTTGTCCGCTGTTCGTGTCCTGGACTTAATAAAATGGAGAGAAATGCTACTATTATGCTAACTAAGGAAACAACAAGCGGTGTGTATCATCGAGGAGCTATTTCCCTTCAGCGAGTTAATGACGATTCAGCCACGAAGATTAACCCTGGAAGCATGGCTACAGATGCTACTTCATTTGGTGATAATCAAACGTCTGTTGTAATCAAGCCTAATAACAAGACAAAAATAACCAACAATATTGCTATTCGTAGATAACATAAAAATAATGATCTTGATTTGATATTGGGCTGATACATTTACTCACTTTATGTCAGTTTGTAATCATTTCGAGTCGACAAGCTGTAAATGCTTTTTGAAACTTGCATCATATTTTGCAATATTTTAGCGGAAACGAACTAGACACGGAAGTAATTTAAGTAATACTTTGCTCCATCCTGCTGATGTCACATTAGCTTTTAGACAAACCTTAATTTTGATTGTGCTTATACTATACTTATCCAAAATGATTTATGTTTGTTGGACTACATATTTTAAATTAAACAATATCTATGACGGAAAGATTACAATACTTGAATAAAGTATAGAGTGTATGAGTAAACTACACTCATTACTGATGGTAGTTAATTACCAAATATAGGGCAATCTTGTTACCATTTTATATGACGTTTAACCGAAATGCCGTAGTAAAGTAAAGTTAAACTTGTTTGCATTGTTTTTGAATTTGTTAATTGTTTGTATTAAGGTAAAGAATCAAAGAATGTATACCGTAGAGTTAGATATTACTAGATTACTAGATATTACCTGAATGAATAGGAATTCCTTAACTACCAAATGTCATGGTCAAATTTTAATTCGTCAATTGTTTGTATTATCAAGTCATAGAATTAAATCTAGTCATCTGGACTTACATTTAATTGAGTGGCGACGTTTCATGTCTCATCCGAGAAACATCCTCAAGCTTGATCAGTAGAATTGAGGATGTGTTACGGATGCGACATGAAACGTCGCCACTCAATTAAATGTAAGTCCAGATGACTAGATTTAATTCTATTACTTGATTTTACAATACCTGGGCGAATCAAAACCTTCATAAACGTGTTTGTATTATGATAAAGAATCAAAAAATGTATACCTTATTCTTAGATATATATTACTAGATTTTTATATATTGCCAAATGATTTCCTGATATATTGAGGTTCACAAGAAGTTTCAAACTTCATTATCTACATTTCAGTGTTGTTTATAGAACATGTTTTTGATGTGATTGTTTTGCGAACAGAACTAAACAATCGTTGGCACATCCATGTAAGCTTTTCATTCATACGATAAAATATGATAAGAACATCATCAAAAACTCTTTGCCAACAATTTAGATGCACTTGGGTTAATTTTCTTTTGAATTATTCAGAAATGTCTTTTCCTTATGTTTAAATAGTCTTTTATGCTCACTTCAATTCGCATATGGTCTTGCGTCTGGAACTGATACTAGGAAAAAGGTGGTGGCGTTGCACTTTTCCGGATGGCATCTTCATAAATTAACTATAACTTTTTAACTACATAAGCTATTTTTATAATTTTGGTGTCTTTTTAAAGTTAAAACATGCACCTTTCTGTGGTGTGAAAATCATTGGTATAGAATCTTGGGTGGTAGAGTTGTGTGCCTTTGTTTCGGGAACACCAAGGGTGGTGGAGGTTGTGGAAGCGGAGGTTGTGGAAGCGGGCCATACAAAGTCTATGGGGCTTACTACCTCTCATCAGTCAAACTTTAATAAGTTTACATAGGAGTGACACAAACTCATCATGTTGGTCTTATTTTAAAGGTAAACCATCTAGCTACTTATTCTTATATGAAAATATTGGATATATGAAGAATTGTTAATATTCTCATTAAAATTATGATTAATCTACCTGGTATTTGCATACATTTGCATTCGCGATGATTTTTTACAGATTTTAGTGCCTTTCAAGCTTGAAATCAAAATAAAATTTGAACTAAACATCCTACCCCAAAAAGAGTATACATTTTCTGAAAGGAAATTGCACAAGGAATCCAAATAAGGCATTTCAAAAAAGTCTAGGAGGTAGGGTTTTTATGTCAGATCTGAAAATGTTAACTTAGAAATATTTTTTTAATGCCCAACATTTTCCCCAAATTGGACTTGAATTTTCTTCAATGTATTAAAGTAAGACCTTGCTAAAGTATACATTTTCTGGAGGGGAATTATATGAGGATTTCAAATCGGATAAGAATTTGAGAGTAGCAGTTGAGGGTCTGGTGATATGCAATGATAGATGAAAATATTTTTTTTTAGAAAAAATCAAAATATTCTCAAAGCTGATATCTTAACCCTACCTCCTACACTTTTTCCAATGTCATATTTGGATTTCTGGTTCAATTTCCTTTAAGAAAATGTATACTTTTGATAGGGTGGGGTATTTAGTTAAAAAGTTATTGAAATTTCAAACTCGAAAGGTGCAAAATACTCCCAAAATCACTGCGCAACGCAAATTGGTGCGAGCTTCAGACGCAAGGCCATATATAGAACTCAAACGTTTACTGAGAAAATGTAATGAAGCATAGTTTTCAAGTCCTTTATTAAAAAAGAAAAATTTAACCCGAAAAGAAGCTTTAATTGAGTAGATGTATGAATAGGAATTCCCTAACTACCAAATGTCATGGTCAAGTAAAGTTGATCGTGTTTGAAATGTTTTAAATTCGTTAATTGTTTGTATTATGATCATGATTATAAACAATCAAAGAATGTATACCTTAGTCTTAGATATATGTTACTAGATTTATATTGCCAAATGATTTCGTGATATATTGAGGTACACGAGCAGTTATAAACTAAACCTTATTTGGTTAACTTTCATGTAAAGAAATTAGCCCTTAAACCTCGTCTACCCAGGGGTGGGGGGTTGTTGTTGTTGCAACCCCTCCCCTAAGGTTTTTTCCCCGATGTATAAAAACGCAAAAGCAACCGACCCAGGCATTTGGGTAATCTCTTTTATGTCCTTTGCGGCCACTTTGATGAAAACAATAGGGGGGTACCACCTAAGATGGGGTTAGGGTAGGTCGTCGTCAAAGCTGTGGTGAAGGGGGAGGGGAAGCCCCGGAAAATTTTAAGTCGCCATTTTGAAAAATATATGCATGCTATGAAGCTGAAACTTGCAGGGCATGTTAGAATTATCATTTCTCTTCTTTGTTATCAAAAAAACAGATAAAAAGTTATAGCACAATTTTGATTTGGTGGCCATTATTGCCAAAATCCCGCTTTTCCGATCTCAACGAGCTTTATGACGTCATAATTACGTTACGCCTTGGTCTATTGTTGTGATCTTGGTAACATTGGATAGGGGAAGACAGACCTATCTATTGACAGGCAAAACCAAGTTCATAGGGGGTTCCGTTCCACAAATTTAGGGGGGTTGCACTACCCCCGCCCCTTGTGTAGACGTGTTACAAAAAATAGCCTGGGTAGACGAGGGTTAAGCATTTTACCGCATATTATGTAAATTTCTTTCTAAGCAAAAACAATCTACATTTTAGTGTTGTTTATAGGTGGAAGCAAGTTACAAACTAAACCTAAAAGGGTTAACTCTGAATGTATTGAAATTAACCCTTATGCATTAACCGCATTTTATGCTCTTCTTTCTAAAAATACACAAAAATCGAAACTTATCTACATTTACGTTATAAGAACGTGCTTTTGGTGTGATTGTTGTGTAAACGGAACTAAACAATCGTTGACTAATCCATGTGAGTTTTTTTATCTTTACGGGAATATATGATTAAAACATTAACAGCACACATTATCAAAATACTTTTTGTCAACTATTTAGATGCACATAGGTATAATTTTTTTTTTTGGTTTTTATTCAGAAATGCCTCTTTCTTATATATTTTTATTTGCAACTTTAAGTAATATATACTCAGAGAACTCAAATGTAATGACGTATGTTTTTGAAGTACTTTTTAGAAATAAATATTTAACTTGTTAACCCCCTTTGATATTGTGTCTCCGTGCTTTAAATAGCGCCATATATAAACGTATACGTAAATATCACCGTGTTACATGTTCGAATCGTTTGTCCAAAAATAATTCGACTGATTTGAGCAAAATTGCGAAATTAGTTCACATAAAATTGATTGCTTATGTAATAGTTTAATATTGCTAGGATGTACCGACTAAGAAATAGCACTAAAGACCCCTATTTTTCATGAACAAAATGTCGAATTCAGCGTTTGTCCGGGTTATAAATGCAACAATTATCTAAAAAAAAATGAAAATTCACAAAATTATACAAAAGCAAAAACGTTAACAACCTTATTTCTTATCTTATTGTAGACTATACTGGGGAGGCAACATTCTGTACATTACAAATTAATTATTGTATATGTTGCTTCATCATGCATTTCTTGATATATTATCCATGTTTTATAAAAAATAAATACCAGGTGTCCCAAAAATGGTTACATGAAGAAAAATAATCCTGT
>JXSR01S001336.1:242927-257701 GCA_000969725.1 Ophiothrix spiculata
TCTTTTAATTCTTCGTTGATTAATTGGAGGCAGTTTGTGATATTTTTATCTGAATATAGAATAGTGGTGTCATCAGCAAATAAAATGAAATCTAGAACATTTGAAGTATTTGTGATATCATTTACATACAGTATAAAGAGCAAGGGGCCCAATATAGAACCTTGTGGTACCACACATGAAATATCCCTTTGATCCGAAATACATTCATTGTAGGAGACAAATTGGTTTCTTTTGCCAAGATAATTTTTGAACCAGACCTTGTATCACCAAGATAATCATAATAATGTTTACCAGAATGTCGAATCTTCACTAGTTTTCGGCTGACATTATATATATATATTTCCAGTTCTATATTGTATCGCTATATTTTCCTCATTTGTATGTAGTTTGCGTGATGTAAAACTCAATTTTCAAAACAAAAGCTTAAACAAGAGGAAAGCTTTAAATAAATACTTATTTTCACGTTCTTCAATACATGGCAATTAAATTAGTTTAATATTCCAGGGTTGATTAACAGCTAAGTTTATACGTCGTTTATATCTGCATTGCGTAGTACAACGTAGTTAATCTCGAAGGCATAACAAAAAAAAGTTCAAGGTTAAGTGAATCTGTCTGATACTAAATATAGATGAAATATAAATGAAATATGAAATTGTCTGCACTGGTAAGTTTACTACTGTATCCCCTCGCCATAACATTAACCATTACTGATCTTATGTGTTTACAAAATGTATATAACATGCGCTTTCCAATTATCCTAGTTGTAAATAAATATTACTGCAAAACTAAAAACGTTTATGTCCGAATATGTGTGTTTCTTGTTTGTGTTTTTGTAGGACATGTAATATGGTTCATAATGTATTTCAGATAACTTTGTTTCGGCGGGGGAAAAGCGATAAGGGAGTTCAATACCTTTTAAGGCTACTGTTCTTCGAGAATATCCTGACAGGGTATTTAATGTTCATTAGAGAGATTGCGAAAATAAGGTTAAGGTTACCGTATAAATGAAAACACTTACTTTTAAGCCGCAGAGAGTGTTATTAGTGATGGACCTTTTCAGAGATTTAAATTTTTAAATCTTGAAAACGAAATTTATTTTATTAGTCTTTTCGATTAAAAGTAAATCTAATAATGATTCAAAAAAGTTTTTTAAGACTAAAAGGTTTATGTTTCTTCATTAAATCAGTGATAGTCTTTTCAATTTTTTATCACTGAAATAATTAATAGCTAGAATTGGTGATTTGGGGAATTTATGTTTAGCTATTTTTTCAATCAAAATGATGTTTATTCCTATGTGGCAAATATCATTTTAAAATAAGTCTTGTCTAGGACTAAATAATTTTAAATCTCTGAAAAGGTTCAACACTAATGGCAGTCTATTAGACTTTAATAAAAGTAAGTCTTTCAATTTTAAAGAGTTTTTAGAAGCACAATACGTGTGAAACATGATGGGTAAGTTGATTTTTTACAAAAGTTTTCCATTTTGGCTTTGGAGCCAAAAGTGTTTTAAGCGTAACATTTTTTGAAAGCCTATTTAAAATTTGCTAATGTAAAATTTGGAACTAAAAAAATATTTTAGAATCTTAAAACAAATTTCCAAAATGTTTGATTTTTATATTCTAAAAAGTAGTTTAGTTCCAATTTTTACAACAGCATATTTTTGTTGGACTTTCCAGAATTGTTGGTACCAAAAATCCATATTTTTGCCCGGGCTATATATATTGTATGTTTTGTCAAAAAATTTACATCACCATTGTATTCAGCATGAACATTTGCTTCTACAAATGTATACATGTACTTTTAAATACGTCAGGATACAAATTTTGTCTCTTTTTTGATTGTTTGTTTTTTCTTTATAATTGCAAAGAAACAAATCAAAATATTCATATACATCGTGTTTGCATTTGTATGTAAAAGTACAATAAATGCAAATATTTATGATAATCAAATACGTTCAGGAAAAATAAAATTTATGAATTGATGGATAGCCGAAACAAATAACAAATTGCCACTGTAAAATTGTTTTCGTGTTTTTAGAACTTTGCGAAAATAAAATTTATGTAGCTAAAACGTCTAATTCCGGTACTTATTTCTATTCAGTAAAAGAACGTAATGGATGACAAAGAGAAACATCAAAATGTTGCTTTGCAGTTAGGAATTCCTGCTCACTTAATGATGATGCCCCTATTCGTATATATTTCTATCTGCTTAACACTTAAGTGGTGGGTCCATATGGACCCAACATTTTTTTTCGCTCGTCAGTGCAAAAACGTGACGAAATTTGTCATCGCCCTTCTATGTATTTGTCTAACTTTACCATACCCTTAACTTGGTGGCAAAAAAAATCAAATCGATCCACCCTTTCCATGTTTATTAGCATAAATAAGCATTTTCGAGGGCGCTTTTCAAATTTGTTTTGCCCATAAAATGTAACCGAACAACTTTTTCAAATTTTATTTCCAGGACTGTATTTGTACTTAAATTCTGCAAACATAAGCCAAAATTTATTGAAAAAATCCATTGGAAAGTAAGTTTTCAAATTTTTGGCGGGAAAATTTTGACGCGACACGAACAATTTTGTGGCCGCCATTTTAAAATGGTTTGTCCGATTTTCGATTTTATTTCTTTGTTTTAGTTCGTTTGAAGTACTTTACCTGTGACCAGAGTTGTAACGTAAAATTCCTTCGCAAAAGCGCTTTTTCGTTGCTGGGTCCATCTGGTTGACGTGTCATCGTATAGACACAAACTCCTGGAATGTAATCGATGTACATGGATGTTATTCCAAGCTCTCGTGTAGTTGGCACACTGTGCACTGTGCCCTGCGTGACGCGGCAAAGATAAGAATCCCAGTTTTAATCGACATCTTTAAATGACTTTTAATATTTCGGAAACCCACACCCCATAATTTCTAAGCTATTGCTAACCCTTAACCTAACCTAAACCGTGAATCTACCGAAATTACTGACCCTTAAACCAAATCTTAACCATAATCTTAACGGAATAAATGGAAAACAAATTTTTGAGTTTTGACGAGACAAAAAACCGTGACACGCTAATTGTATTTAAATTAGATTTTATTTTAATTCAACCGCAGATTCATCTTAAATCCACAACGGTTTGCTCCTCTATAAAGAGATGTAGGGTGTTGTTAAAACCCCGTGACCTTGTTTATAAGTTGTATTTTCATTGTCTGTCAAAAATATTGGATTGCAAGAATGTCTGGGGTTATGGTCAAAAAAAGTAAAATTATTAAAAAAAATGATCAACACTCAGTATCAGAATTATTCTACTTACATAGATGGATTGCATTGCAAAAATACTGAAAAGGTGTCGGTGACCTTTGACCCCAAAGGTAAATAAATCGCAGTTCAAAGATCAGATCATTTAAAAATCATTAAAAATCATTATTTGACATTGTATGGATAGATAAAAAATACTGAAAGCGTGTACATGGGACTTTTGACCCAAAAGGTCAAAGTTTGCAGAATGAGAAAAAGACAAAACTAATGGGATGGGTGAATTTTGTCACAAGTTAGTTTTTTTACAAATTTGGAGTGTTAAATATGATAAAAACGTTATGTAAAACTCCCAGAGTATTTCAAATGGAAAGATATACTTTTAAGCAAATATTTCTTTTGATTTTTCTTTATATTTCTTTATTATTTTCTTTATTTTGTTGTCCATTTCTCATTTTAAACATTTTAGAACTTTGGTTAGGAATGGTTATTAGAGATGAAACAAAAATCTTTAGAAAGAGCAAAATATATTTTTTTATATTATTACAAAAAATCAATTTCCATATCTGCCCAGATGACCTGGTTTTGCTATACCACGTCACAAATAATAAAATACTAAATGGTCAGGAGTTTTAACGTTGCAAACAATAAATAAATATTTGTTATTCCATATAACTTGATCAACAACTAGTCTCAGTGGCGTGCCCAGGATTTTCTGAGTGGTGGGGCACAGGCATCAGTTTCCCCGAATGACATAAGACTTTTAAGTCTTATGTCATTCGGGGGAAACTGAGTTTAAAAACTAAAAAAGACACCCAAAAATGTTGACGTAACTTTTGAAAACTGACAAGCAAAAAAAAATACATCTTTTTCAACAATGTCAATACATTTCAAACTATTTTCTTTTCTTTCCTTCCTTTCTTTCTCTCTATTTTTCATTGTCCAGATCCCCGAATAGACCTTCTCCCCCGGTTGACATACTGAACTGGGGGCACTTGCCCCCTTTTGAATCAGATCATTCTTATGATACGAACTACGCAAATTCCTCAGCCCTTTGACCAAAAGTTGTTTAAATGTTACCCATTTTTAAATATATACTTACCCTCATTTTTAAAGGGAATTCTGTGAGTAAAAATAAGTTACATGGCTAGCATATAATTGATATAGGTATTCTACTATTTACGTATACCGAACATTATAGTGTGTCATGTGTAAGTTTGCAAAATCTTGAAGTGAATTCGAATTAACCCTTAACTGTGTTCTCGAAGAGCAATATTATTAGTCAAAACAATATTTAGATTAAGGCTTCTTTTTTCCGAATAAAAGTAATAATGTGATATGAATGATACATCCTGATATCAGGTTGTGTTATCAGATATTTATCCGAAGAAATAGGTTAACGCATTCATCATTGTTACTAAAAAGGTCGATACACTGAGTCCTGTGCCAACACGATATTCACGTGAAATACTTGTACAATTGTGCAATAAACAATATTATTTTTTTTGTAACTACGAATCCATTTGTACTATTATGTTAAACAATTCTTAGTGGGCAGAAGGTACTTGGTTTTGAGATCTACAGTTTGAGTCGATATCGGGAGACGGAAATTCTAATTTTTGAGTCAACCATTTTAATAAAACCAAATTATTTGAAACACGTATAACAACTGGCAACAAGGTTTTATTTCTTAATGTGCACGTAAGCGGGTTTCAACACATCGGCTTTCAAGATCTTCAAGGTACATGTATTACACAGTTTACGGCATACCCATGTCCAAAGTCCATTTTATATATTTTGAAAAATTGGGAAAAAATGCTTGAACACCTATATGAGTTATAAGGAAGAGATATGGAATTTGTACATTCTGTGCGGATATGTGTTTATCAAATATCTTATAATAATAATTGTGAAATGCTGTTGGAGTTTTTTAAAATGTCTGTTTTAAGAACTTCATATCTTACAAAATATTAGATCTTTTAAAAAGGGTTATATTAAAAAAGGTTTGTCTAAGATGAAAATGGAATGGGGCAATTGAAATCACTCGTAATTTAGTTATTAGTTTAGTCTGATACTGAAACATTGATAAATAACCTTTTTTATTTTTACAACGCGGTTTAAATTTGTATTCACCACGTGTGTTTCGTTATACAAAAACCACCTGCTTTGCATTGATTTTAATCACAAATGAGAGCTGGCTTAGAAAAATTGAATTCCTATTTCATGCACTCTAAAAAAAACGTATTTGAAACTTTTGTATCTAAGCAGACACTACACTCAAAAAATGATTATTGCATCAAATAATTCCGACTCAAATATAATGATATATTATAGTGAATTCAGCGATTGTTTGAAAAAAACAACAACAACAAAATAAACCTCAAAATGGGCAAAAATAAGATTAACATAATTTATTTCAGTAATGCTAACTACACAAAGGTATGAATATTAAATAAACCCAGGCTATTTTTTGTAACACGTCTACCCAAGGGGGGAGGGGGGTTGTTGCAGCACTCCCCAAATGTTTTGAATGGAACACACAATGAACTTGATTTTGCTATCAACAGATTGGTATGGTTCTCTCCGTTAACGATACCAAGATCACAAAAAATCTGCCAAGGCGTTACTTAATTATGACGTTATAAAGTTCGTCCGGATTGGATAATCAGGATTATGGCAAAAATGGCCACCAAATTCAAAATGTTGCTATAAAAATTCCAAATAACGGATTTTCATCGTGTTTTTGCAAATAAAGAAGGTAAATGATAATTGTAACATGCCCTGCAAGTTAAGCTTTATAGCTTTTTTTTTTTCAAAATGGCGACTTTGGCGAATTTTCAGGGCCCTCATCAACCCACCTCTACACCCGAGCTTTGACGGCTTACCCTAACCCCACCTTAGTCGGTGCTTCCCTAATTTGCTCATCAAAATGACTGCAAAAGGATATTAAAGGGATTACCCAAATGCCTGGTTCTTTTTGCGTTTTATGCAGCGGGGGAAAACCTTAGAGGGGTTACAACACCACCTGGGTATTAGGCCTACTGGGTATACGTTAAGAAAGTTCAAATTAGTCCAACTAGTAAAGCCAATTATGTATATACGTAGTGTAGTTTTCACAAATCAATTTTGAGTTATAGCATGTAATACAACTAAGGTGTAAAAGGAGCATAGTCTGCTTTTTCAAAATTTAACACTAAAGAGGTTTAAGTTTCGAATATAAACCTTTCTTGATTTTATGGACAATTTTGTATTTCAGAGCAGTGCATACATTACTGTGTACAATTAATAATGCGTACCATAATATCAGGCACATTTTCATATGTATCTCCAGAATGGAGCATAACTCAGCTGTGAAATTTCACATGTATTATGAAAATATATGAGCAATATTTTGGTACTAAAATGTCAAAGAGCTTGGAAAAAAGTTGAAGCAATCGGACCATGCTCCTTTAACGAAGTGATAACTTTATATAAATTTGCACTAGATAAAAATGACACTGAAAGTAGACAAACTCATGATTATTGATGTTTAACTGGTAAAATATAATTTAATATACACAAGTAGGCGAAAGGTATTGTCCATTTAGTAGTTTTCATTTAATGCTATGATGAGTCATCACTACGAGAACATCTACATAAATATATACATATGATGACATCAATAACACCCTTAATTCTAAACTGGATTGGATCACCTAATTGCTGAAATGCCGGGCTGAAATCTCACTTCCTTTAAAAAATCCATGCTCAATGGAACCCATCAGAAAGTCAGTCCCATATATTAAGCTTAATATCAATATTGAAGGGGATCTACTTGAGAATGTGTGTGAATTTAAATATCTTGGCGTCTGGCTTGATACCAGTGTCTCTCTGTCTCTCTTTTGGGACACTTATAATGATAAAATTGCATCCGAAGTTTAAAAACAACAACTTTTTGGCTGTTTCGGAGAATGCGTAGTGTATTTGCTAAGATTACTTTAATTTCACTACAAGTCAATGATCATTCTCCACTTTGATTACTGTGATGTTATATAGAAAATGTTTGCAATACCTACTTATCTAGACTAAACACTTAGCAAAAGACTGCTGGCAAGGTATCATTTTTAGGTCTACCCCGCAGATGTCCCACCGACAAGATGCTTGATATCCGTTGTCGGAAAAAAACTCTTCTGTTAGCTGTACAATACATCTCAATACTATGGTCATGATGGTCTACAAAGTCTTTTCAATACTCTTTCCTCGAACGTTTGCAATATTTTCAATACAGTCAGTAATAGCCATAGGTGCACTACTGGTGTAACCTCGTGCCACGCCATTGTAGAAATAATTCATATGAGAGAAAATTCATCAACAGGGGAATGGCATCCTTCAATAATCTTTAGCCTTCAGTTAAACAACCCCTCCCAATAAGTATGGCCATTTGTAAAAAGCTCATCCCCTAACCGTTTTTATCTTATATCTGTATAGTTTTAACCATAATGCAATACATTGTTTTTTAATTATGATTGTATATTTTATTGTATAATGTACCTTATTTTGTATCATATATATATCATTTATATTTGATATGTTTATGTTTGACCCCTTGGCACCCATGAAAAACAGTGCTGGCACTGATGGGCTTCCCCAGGCAAAATAAGAATCTAATAAATTAATAATATAATATAAATTTTAAGTGCTGCTCTTGAGTTGAAAAGAATGGATTCGTGGCAACAGCGATAAGGCAATATACTTGGCGAATTCCAGCGTGACAGGCGTGACCTTTGCATGAACATTTTTTTCTCAGAATAGCTGGTAAATTTTATCTAAAGGCGATACCACGGAAATATTCCTATATGTTATAGTAAACATTCGATATTGGATGCAAAAAGTGAAAAATTTATTCTAACTCAATCACTGTCTTCACAATGGGGGCACAAAGTGTCCGTGACAGGCGTGACCCAAACTGACACTGCCTTTTCAAAAATATGGTTTAATGCTGAATTCTATCTCTTTCCCACGGGAGATTTGATTCCTGTTTATGTTGCAGTATATCTCCTTTGGGGAACCAATCAGGAAACATTTCACTTTTGGAGCTGTAGCTCTTAACTTGGAGAATACAGGCTTAATCATTTCGTGACAGGCGTGACGTGACAGGCGTGACATTTGTGCACACCTAGTAAAACTTGATTCTAGCAATGGATCTGTTGTTTAATAACGTCTTTATTAATGATTATGATTGATTTTCAACAGTTTTGATACGTATTATGCAAGTCTAATCTATTTTTGAGCTTTAACCCTTGTCCTCCTGAGCTATTTTTGCAACACGTCCTCCGAAGGGTTGTTGCAACCACCCTAATATTTTAGAACGGAACCTTCTATGAACTTGCTAATAATAGATAGGTATGATCCTCCCCTATCCAACGATACCAAGATCATTAAAAACGGTCGAGGCGTTACGCAATTATGACGTCATAAAGCACTTTCGGATTGGAAAATCAGGCAAAATTGTATTATGGCAAAAATGGCCACCAAATACAAAATTTTGCTACAAAAGTTCTCAATAACAGATTTTCGTCGGTTTTTTGTCAATTAAGACAGGAAATGATGATTCTAACATGTCTTTTAAGTTTGAGTTTTATAGCATGCACATTTTTTTGAAAATGGCGACTTAAAATTTCCGGGATTTCGACTTCGTGACAGGCGTGACCGACTTTGAGATGTAATAGTGGAGAAATAAGCAATCACTGAATGTTTGTTTATTGCTTTGCAGATGTAGACTCCATGATAGAAGATAGATATTGATGTTTCACCAAAACATGACCTTTTAATAAAACACAGCAAAAACTTTTCATGTTTTTCGTGACAGGCGTGACATCTGAAAACGGCAAATTCCAACAACACACTACTCGGCTATGATTTAACATTTATTATTAAAACGCGATTGTACATTAGAGCACAGAGACTGGGGCTTCTTATACACTAATAAGGAAAAGCCTCAGATGTTTTTCTCTGTTTCAGTACCAAATCACTTCTTGGTGCAAATTTGAGGGTAAAATGTTACTAAGGCAACATCCAACTTATACCAGTCATAAAATAAGTTCTATTTGCTTTATGGAAAAAACAAAAGTAGTTCCTGAGACCTTGACTTGTTTACTTTCAACTCAGGTATTACTTTTATGTCAGAATTGAACTTGAAAAATTCATGTATGTGATACAAGATCATGGAATTAGCCACTTATAAATCAAAGGTCCCGCGTTCGAAATTCAGGAAATCCAAAGGTAAATTTGATTAAATGTTATGATGTTCAAATGTCATTAAGTATGAATATGGAACCATTTTAGAAATCAAATTTTCAAGAGGAGCTGTCATTGTATTACTTTTTTCTTAAATTTTATTAATAAATGATAAAACTTAAGTTCCTACAATTTGATAATTACGAAGGGGAAACTTGATAATATCGTCGTGTACTTTAATGTAAAAGAGTGCAACAAGGCAAATTAAGTTTGAGTAAAATATGGTTAAGTCATTATGAGTAAATGCTCATTACAATTATTAAATAATCTTATTACTGTTAACTTGAATTATAATCTGTGGTAATTACTCAATAAAATCAATTCTATCCCTGTTACAAGTAAAAGTATTGGGGATGGATAATCGGCGAGTTATGCGGCGGCGAGTTATGGGCGAGTTACTGTTAGACCATTGAGCGAGTTACTGTTAGACCATTGGGCGAGTTACTGTTAGACCATTGGGCGAGTTACTGTTAGACCAATGGGCGAGTTACTGTTAGACCATTGAGCGAGTTACTGTTAGACCATTGGGCGAGTTACTGTTAGACCATTGGGCGAGTTACTGTTAGACCATTGGGCGAGTTACTGTTAGACCATTGGGCGAGTTACTGTTAGACCAGTGGGCGAGTTACTGTTAGACTGTACCAAAGTGTATTATAAGCTGAAATCACTTGCTGATATAGTCTCAGGAGTAGCACTAGGGTCTATAACAATGGAGGATGGGGGAGGGGTAAGATGAAGGCAACATAGGAACCCACAGCAGGGTCCCAAGCCCAAGAAACAAAAGCGGCACAAGAACGTCATACCTCAAGAACCCCGGGGTGGGTTTTGAGCTTCATGAGGAGGAATAAAAAAAAAAGTGACAGATTTTTGTTTTCTTTTTGACGTCTGACGGGGATGCAAGTGTAGAAAAAGCCTCCAACTGGAGGGGGTAAATACCCCTTTTATAACCCCTCCCCCAGTGTTGCTTGCTTTAAAATGTGATTTCTTGGGGGCAGCGCACATATCTTCAACTGATGGGCTCACAGAAACCATTTGAAATCACTTTCAATGGCACTCGGGTTCATAATTAACATCCTTCATTTATTATTAAATTAATTGTTAAAAAGATTAAAAACTACACTAGTCAGTTTCATGAATGGATGGGTATTCAATAAGGGCCTTTACAGTTTCACCCCTTCTACATGATGTGATGGTCATTGCAAAGCTCATCAATTAGTTCTGTTATTTATGAGTGTATGATTAAAGATCGTGATAATTACATGTTTTGATTCAAAGGAGGAATTCGAATGTTGATCCCCAACTAGCCATGTTTATCATCCAAGATTGAGGAATTTTGATGAGCCTCCTCAATCTGATGAATGAAGGCCACAAGACCCTAGTAGCCACGCCCTATCCTTGAAAAAAGGAGCACTGTTGAAAACCCTCGAGTATCATGAATCAAACCGTCTACACATTTGCATTTCTGGTACATACTTCTCAGGGGTGGTCAGTTGCAAGCCTGTTGCAGGTTTTTGCTTCAACCATCTGTGGGAACTTGGTGACCACTGTCCAAGCAGTACATAGACCCTCAGGTTTTTGTACTCTACTAGGGTCCCTTAACCATCTTTAATAAAGTGCAAAATTTAGTACAAATTCAGGCTGATATATGCAAGAACTTTCATGCTTTGTATGGGAAGGGGGAGGGACACCACTTCCCTCACTCATTCCACCCTCGTCATTTCGTGACTCGCATTTCGCGACTCACATGGTTGCTTCGCAGCCATTTGGCCCGCAAACAGATCGTCAAATAAAATTTGCCCCTGGTGAAAAAAAATTGAGAACCCCTGTGATATAGAACCATGCAAAGAGCAACTAAGGATGAGTTAATCATACCGTGGTACTTGGGTGTGAATAAAATAAGCCTATTTGATTAAATTACTATTAATTTTAAAATGCCCGATTTCAATCTGACCAATTTAAGTTAACCCATACCAGGTTAAGTTCGGATCTCGGTTGTCCATGATTTGGACTTCACATACAGTTCAATTGGGATGGACCATGTTATAAAAAATGTCTGGAACTCCAACTTTTGCTCTTAATATCAAGTTCACAAATTTTGAAGAAACAAGCGAGAGCGAAAATATAAGCCTAACCCATTGAATCTAGTACTATGGTATCTTTAGTACAACTTTTTGCGTTGGCGATGTGAATCCAGACCTCAGTCCAGACGTTGTCCATCCATGCCCTATATAGAGTGCAAATTGAATGTATTAAAAATAATTTTTCCAACTTTGTTTTTCCACTACCAAATTGTCGGTCGTGACCCTTTTGTCCTAAAAATGAATAAAATAGAATAACGCAAATCATTAAAACAATAAATCAATTAAACAAAAACCAGGTAATTGTTCTAATCATAACTCGCCAATTGGTCCAACAGTAACTCGCCCATTGGTCCAACAGTAACTCGCCGATTGGCCTAACAGTAACTCGCCGATTGGTCCAAAAGTAACTCGCCCATTGGCCCAACAGTAACTCGCCCATAACTCGCCGCCCCATAACTCGCCGACTAACCATTCCCAAAAGTATTGAGTAAATGCGGCGACATCTTTTTTGAGTTTAGTGTTTATTCCAATTTTGATCAATTACCCCAGATTCCCGATCAAGTAAATATTGCTTAACAATTATGGTGGTACAAAATAAGTTGTGATAAGATAGAAAACGTAGGAACCTGATATGAAAGATCAAGCACATTAATATATGACTCCAAGCCAACAACATTTGTTTCTTATGAAATTCAATTTTTTCATATCACCTTTCCCTTATCGAAAACATCGCTTGATGCAAACCTATTGGCTTCCATTTACATTCACCTAATGTAGAAAACAATGACAGTTTTCTCAATATTCCTGTCAGCTAAAATATTAATGTCAGCTAAATTTTTATCATTATGTCATGTTATCAAATTTAGTGCCATTTAAAAGGATTACATTTTGATTTTTGTTTTGATATTATAGTCTAAGGTGGTTTGTTTTAAACAATTCAAATATTTGTTAAGCATTTGATAACCAGATAGCCCCAATACTTGTTATTGACAATGGTCCACGAGGGGATGCATATTTATATTTTTAAAAATGTTCTTGTTGATTTAAAAGAAAGATATTTAAAAATTCAGCTGAAACTTTTCGACTATACTTACAGAATGATTCATTGTCATTTATACTCTATAAACCTTGAAGTATGCAACACGCAATCAGACTCAGTTACAAGATCCATAGCATATCCCTTGTATTCTACAACATTGTGAACTGACGGTTTTATATTGTGTAAGAAACTAGTAATGATTGATTAAGACCAAATCACTGCATATAATATTTGTTTACTTGAATCATTCATGATTTGGATATTATTTTCGGCTAATTTTGTTGCTACCACATGGACAAACATTGAAAATAAGCGATTTGTTACGTGGTTAGGATTCAAAAAGTACGGACTAGTTTACTTCACTGAATGGTCATATTGGTTTATGTGCGTTAATCGGCCACTTGTTGCATACTTAAAGATTCACATAGTATAGTTACAGTATGATAAGAGCAACTTTTTAAAGTTATCCAATGCTGTATATAAAGTACAATAATGGTTGAAGGCTTGTATTTTTCACCGGTTAAATCTTATGCAAACTATTTACGATAGTAAAGTAAATTACGGCAAGTTTTTTTTTGTATAATTTGCTCTCTTATGAATCTTCAAAATTTGTTAATTTTCATGAATCTAACCCGTTTTGTTGATCCATAACCTATTTCCTTAACCCTCGTCTTCCTAAGGGGGTGGGGGGGGGGGGGGGGGGGGGGGGGGGGGGGTGGGTGGTGGTGGTTACCCCCACCCCCCCCTAACGGATGATCGCCGATTGCACCAAAACGCAAAGCAAAGCGACCCCGGGCATTTGGGTAATTGTTTTTACATCCTTTGCAGTCATTTTGACGAACAAAAATCGGGGTTACCACCTAAGGTGGGGTTATGGTAGGTCGTCAAAGTCGGCGGGTAAGGGGGGGGGGGGAAGGGTTGATTGCCACCTCGGAAAATTTTAAATCGCCATTTAGAAAAATATCTGCATGATATTGACTTGAAACTTACAGAACATGTTAGAATTGTTGATTCCTTCATTTATTAGCAAAAAACCCGACGAAAATCGGACATTTATAACTTTAATAACAATTTTTTGAAAAAGTGGCCATTTGTGCCAAAAGTCGATATTTTCGGTACTGAAATACTTTGTGACGTCATAATTACGTAACGCCTCGACCGATTTTCATGATCTTGGTGTCAATGGAAAGAGGAGACCATACCCTTTACTATAGTATCAAACAATATAACTTTCGGGGGTCCCAAGTTCAAAATCACAGGGAGGGGGGGGGGTGGTAACCACCCACCCCTCAGGAAGACGTGTTACAGAAAAAGGCTTAGGAAGACGAGGGTTAAAAATCTTCATCACTCACTTCGAGTCGGCATGTTTTCACATATTTATTAGAGGAAATAAACTAATGTATTTATCATTGTCACGTATTTCCATGAAGCCAATACCGTACATTTCTTCAGAGTGTTTAATATTCACATTAAAATGCTTGTAATTGTAATTTAACGGTGATTTTTTGTATTTATCCAAGTAGGAACCCGTTAGACTAGAAAATATATGTTTATAATGATAAAAAATTTCAAAGCATAGACCTTCTAAAACAGAAGCTGCTACTCAAGACTTTCATACCATACTCTCACTTCCGATCATAAAGTTCGATAATCGTCACGCAGAAAACGACCATAGGGTGTGCTTATAAAACATTTCAAAACCATGGACCTTCTAAAACAGAAGCTGCTACTCCCCCCAGTTTGGGGCTTGTGCACTTTCTTTCAAAGATAGTCTATCTTTAATAGTATGTTGTTATTAAGCACGCCCCTCAAAGGCTTGTGCACTTTCTGACTTTCCTTTGAAGTACTGGCCACGTCTGAAACTGTCTTCCAGTCTGCTTTCAACACCACAGAATTCATATTCTGAGAATTCTCATGGTCTTGAAAGCCGTCTGGTCGGCATCTGCCTGATGATTATCGTACTCTACACTCTTAGAAAGCAAGGATCAAATATGAGACAAAAAGGATCAATTTTGATCCTTTTTTTGGTATCAAATATGAGCTTATTCTTTAAGGATCAAAGTGATCCCAAAATAAGGATCAAAATGCTTGATCCCAAAAAAAGGATCAAATATTTCTTATAAAAAGATCTGCCTAAAAATA
>JXSR01S001336.1:306338-320724 GCA_000969725.1 Ophiothrix spiculata
AGCGAAATGTGTCTGTCATAATTATTAATTTTATTAATTTAACATATGCCTTCGGTTATAATAAGCTCTATATCGTCATTTTCGATTACTTAACGAGTTAAAAAGTCGATTCCCTTCGGAGCTCGTCAAATACTGTTAAAAGTGATGTGTGTAGGAATTGAATGTCATGTTACATTCATGGCATATAACTATCTTTCAGTAGATTTATCTGTGCGGGGCCACGATTCAACAACTGTCCTAATAATCCTACATTTTAATTGTTTTGCTTGTTATTTTTGGTATTTTTATAAGTTCCCTCGGAAACACCTGTCTCCACTAATCAATGGTTGTTTGTAAGAAATCTATCATTTGTTCATTGCACCATCAACCTGTATAAGTCACTCTAATTGGACAACAATCTGTTAACTGTGGAATACTCAAACTGATTTTAAATTCTATAAAACGTTTAAAAGCATTTGAATCGATTACAGGTCATATACTTTATGCACACGACTTGTGCAATTAATAATAACACAACTTCAAAAACTATTCATTCATCATTTTGATAAAGTAGGGTATTGCACTGGACAGTATTTCCCAGACTTCGATAGAGAGTCGATCTTTAAAAATATCAAAAATGTATAGATTTTGGCAAATATCAGAGAAACACTTTATATCGTCTGTAATCCAAGGTTTATCTTCCGGATGCATAAAGAATCAAATATTTAACAATCTTCAATTGTATATGGGTTTAAAAGATAAAATAAAATAAAAAGAATGTTTATTGCCATAGAATCTGAATCGTTTAGAAATTACTTCTAATACTATATTGATGTTTATATTCCATTCTGGTATCTGATTAATCCTAGTTAATCTCCGAGGTTTCCAATCAAGCAATTGTTACTAAACCAATTTGTTGAGGCAAAATGGATTGCAATGATCATAGAAAAAACAAGGAACACCTGTTTCGACAGATCGAAATTCAGAAACGTTACTGTAAGCAAGAAATATTGTTCTTATCAAATTGAATCTTCTCATATCACCTTTCAACTAACATTGCATATGGCGCTTAAATTCATATAATCTTACCTTTAAGCTCGTATTAACACTAACTTGATGCACCAAGATTTGTTTGACGAGTTGGTCGATATTCCCATAAGGCTAAATATTTCAGCATGTTGAATTCTCATTATACCATTTACTGAAATATGGCACCAGTTTAATAAAATAATGGATTTTTTCCTTTTCTGTTCAACAATTGTATGTATAAGGGATTTAATTTAATTTTAGCCTTTTTACCAGTTATAGTGTATCCCAGAAAAAAAATCACAATTCCTGTGTGTAAAGTTATTGGCTTTATCGGATAATCGGAAAATAGATAAAGGTGTCATTTTACAGTCCATGAAACAGACATAAGCACAAAGAGTGTTTCATTTTTATTGATAATCTAGAACAGAAGTTATTCTTTGTCAAATATTTGGATGGATTTTTCTGGTCCAATTTCACAATTATTTTGGAAGTTCCCCTTTGAATGAAAATCCTCTTTAGTATTGCCCTTAATCTGATCACTCAACTGTAACAATGTTTGCTAATTATGAACATGTTATTTTTATCTGCTGAAAAAATGAAAAATTGGCGAAAAAATAAGGCAGATATGATAAATTTTCCTAGGTGACCCATTTTAATTACATCCAGACACCCATTACGCCCACAGTTTACCTTACAGGAACAGTGGTGGTGGTGGTGGGGGGGGGGGGTGCTTGAACAACAATATGGATTTTGTCAATTGTGTACTATTATATATCTTCTTATAATAAATGCGTAAATGTTTATTTTGTATAGTTAGAGTTAATGATTAAATATAATTAATATACAGAAGTAGACCAAAGGTATTCATTTAGTTTTTATATAATGTTACGATTGTAATTTTAATGAATCAACAAAGTTTGAGTTCCAATAACTTATAATACGTAGGGATAACTTGAAAATATCATCGCGAACTTACTTGAAATAAATGAGTGTGTTGTAAAACTTTGCGCCTTTCTGACTTTTATCTGTATTTAACTGTTTTTTATATCTCATTCTTATTCTAATTGTTGCCTGGTTTTTAATATATGACCAGCTGCTGGCACACTGGTTTTTAACCGACTTTTTGACAAATATTTGTGCTTTTTAGACATTTTTGGTATATCATATCGTTGCGTGTAATGTAGTTTTAAGCTTTGTGATATATTCTGTATGAATTTGTGTATAATTTTCATGTATTTGTATGTTAATTAAGGCCTATTGATACTTTATTGTTGTATGCGCTTAGGGATGTTCTTATCAGGCGCTTTTATAAATGCAGTGTATTATTATTATTATTATTAGGCATATCCATTTTAAATAAACATGGTAAACTTATTTTGAGCTATGCTCATTACAAATATTTGAGTTACCCGACCTTAAGTAAAACTTATTTACTAATAACTTAAAATATAACTTGTGGACATTACTTAATAGAAAAACTCATTGAGTTAACGTAGCGACTTATATTTTTAATGTGGTGTTTATTCCATTTGTGAACAATTACCCAAGTTTATTAATCAAATTTCTGAAATACTGTTCCCGATCAAATAAACATTACTGGAAAATGAAAGTGCTACAAAATAAGTTGTGATACGTTAGAAAACATAGAAACATGATTTGAAAGATCAAGCACGTCAGAAAATGACTCCCAGCCAACATTTGTTTCTTTTAAAAATATTTTCATATCACCTTTCCATTGTCGAAAACATCGTTAAACATGTTGGCTTTTCATTTACATTACCTTAATGCAGCAAGATTCTCTGAAAAGTTTTTCAATATTCCTTTAAGGCAGAACATTAATGCAGACTAAATTTCATTATCAAGTAATTTGTTTATCAAATTTAGTGCCATTTAAATGGATTATAGTGATGAATTTTGTATTATAGGTCTGAGGGGATTAGTTTTAAACAGCTAAAATATTTGTTAAGCATTTGACAATCAGACAGCCCTAATACTTGATATTTGGTATTGACAATCTTTAACGAGGAGATGCATATTTATTTATTTTTTATTTTGTTTTTTGATTTAAAAGAAGAATGATTAAGAATTCAGCTGCAACTTATTGGTATTCAGTTACAGACTGATACAGTATCATTAGTTACAGTAGGATAAAAAGAACTGTTTAAAATATTATTAAATATTCTATATAAAATAAAAAAATTGATTTTTTACGGTTACGTCTTATAAAAAGAATTAACGATATTAAAGTAAATTTTACGGCAAGTTTTCGTAGTTTTAATGTATAATTTCCTTCCTTATAAATCATCATAATTCGGTAATCTAACCCGCTTTGTTCATAACATATAATTAAAATGTCTTAATCACTCAGGTCAATTCGGCATGTTTAATAGAGAAAATGTATCAATGTATTCATCATTATTACGTATTTCCATGAATGTAATTAATCTCTTAAGTGTAATTTTTTTAGACTAGTGTGTTTAATATTCATAACAAAATGCTTGTACAATTTAAAAAACAGTACTTGATTAATAGTTAACTTTAAAACAAAGATTCCCAAATCATTTGATGGGATGTTTGACATCTTTGACAATATTCATGACTATATTACACGACGTAAAAAGAATTTTCGGCATCAGATTCATAAAATAAAGACAATTCTAACATCTGGTCCAAAGCTGTGGAACAAGCTTAAGTGTAACCTTCAAAATGCTAAATATATCAATGAATTCAAACAAAAGTAGATTTATATGATAAACTAGAAGTTTTTGGTTACTTTTCAAATTTGATCATGATTTCCTTTTTTGTCACCATTTTTATATTAATGTGTTTTGTTTACTATGCTCTTTGTAGAATCATTAAAATGTTTTTTTGTAAACCCCTACGGGTTTTCCGCCCCCGGGGGTAGGCTTTGGATTCCCATCCGTTGTCGACCTATATTTATCTCTGTACATTAAATAGATACCTGGAATATCCGTATTTAAATTATTTGCTCTTTGTAAAATCATGAAGATGTTTTGTAAACCCTTCGGGTTTTCCACCCCTGGGGTAGGCTTCGGATTTCCATCCGTTGTCGACTTACATTTACCTCTGTATATTAATATTCGGAATATCCATATTGAAACTATTTGCTCTTTGTAAATTCATTAAGATTATATTCCATTTTGTTAACAGTTTCATAAATATCACGTTAAAAATCTGGGTTTTTATACTAGCATCACTTCAACTGCTTTCAATTATGAATTTTATGACCACTGGTTTGTTTTAAATGTCATGTCTATGTCACTTGTAAAGGTGATGTAACTCTTTTCAGGCTATGCCTTTTGTTACACTTCCTCCATCCTTGTTTGTGTACGTAGGCCCTACTTATGTTCTATTTGATTTGTATTTATATGTTTTATGATGGAAAATAAAATGAAATGAATCTAAATTTGTATTGCAACTACAGACACATGTATTGATAAGAGAGACTTGTGGTATTATCTTGGTACCAAACATGATGAAATTACTTATTTTAAAGATCAGTTTTTACGTAAATTACGTCAAACGTATTGTCCTAATAATTTACATATATAATGCTCATTAAATGTTTTTTATTTGTCAAAGTTTAACCATATTTCAAGAATGCTTATCATTAATTGGTGCCCAACAGCATTACCACTAAACATGCTTTACAAACACATTAAAGATGCATTTACAAGGACAATCTAAATTACCCCCTTTTATCAAGAACAAGCTGCCTAGTATTTCAAAATATGTTCTTTATAGCTCCTATGCAGATTTCTACATTCTTTGATGTTGTTGGACGTTTGTGCATGTATTCTTTCTGATCTTTTTGATTTCACTGGCAATGTTCTGTTTTAGCCCAGGAATAGTCCAGGGTTTTGAGACGTACTGTCCTTAAGATTACCCCAAAGAAAGCAGTTGGACAGACTTAAATCATGAGAGTGAGATAGCCATAGTTTGATTACCTTGAGCAATATGATCCTTCCA
This sequence comes from Ophiothrix spiculata, assembly GCA_000969725.1. Lineage (NCBI taxonomy): Eukaryota > Metazoa > Echinodermata > Ophiuroidea > Amphilepidida > Ophiotrichidae > Ophiothrix > Ophiothrix spiculata. The sequence continues at coordinate 311,337 of JXSR01S001336.1, forward strand.
TAAAATGATGCTAAAGACATATCAAGATATGTTTTACCGTATGAGGCCCCGGTATGAGGCGTCGTGTTATCATGTGGAAGTGACAGAAGAGTGTCAACATTTGAATGGTATAGTTGTTCAGACCATCTTGTTATCTTAGGAGGTTACTGATTGCATAATGTTTTAGTACCAACATAATTCTACAAGCCTCCTCTATCAAGATATATATTTAGAGTTACAGTACGAGTCTTAGTTTTAAAATTATTATTATCATTATTTTTGGACACCCTGTATATGTAAAATTATGTGAAATATGTAAAACATACTAGGGCATTTACTTTTTTTATAAGCACATGATGATCGACCTTCCCTATACTTTGTGTGGTAAATCGGGTGAATGTTTGGGAAACTATGTTCTTTTTGAAATGTCTGTATCTCACAAACAAAGCACAAATCTACCAAATACTAATGTTTTTAAGAAAATCAACGGTGATTCTGTTTTTCCTTGTTTATTTCAAAGAATTACTAGTTTTCAATTGGACGCTATTGCATTAGTTAGTAACAAAACATGCTATAAATGCAAATCTTGAAAATGATGCCGTTTTCTTTATAACATAATAGTAACGGAATAAAGAAACCAACCAGTGTTTCAAATATTTGTATAAAATAATAGTTTCTACAGTTTGGTTTGGAATCGAATGGTAATAATTTTTCGAAATAATTGTCGCTGTAGAAATGTTTTGATTTGTAGCAAGCACATTTTAGGTAAAACGTGTATCTCGTTAGCAGCAACTTTTAGTATAACGTACGTGCCTTAGAGTACCGCAACCCCTTTATTTTTTTTGGAGTATTCAATTTTCTATTTTCTCCTCAACAAAAGTGAGCAAATTGAATGAAATATCACTTTCACTTAATACCTCATTAGTGACAACCTTATTAACAATGATCACCAGCAATAGTATAGAATCTGAGACGATTAACTTATAATTCATTCAAATGTATTGTAATGCTATTATTCTTTTGGTTTACTAAATGTTCACAGACATTTTGTATTTGTACCAAGGTGTAAAATCAACAAAGTGTGTCCTATAAATGTTATTTATGTTGAATCAGCAATACATTTAAACTGTTTCCTATATCTATTATTCATCACGCGCTCAAGTTTAAAACGAATTAGTGTAATGCTAAAAAATGTACAAATGAGACACCATTACCTATTAACAGTTTGAAATAAAAACGTATCATATTTTAAAAATGTTCTGTTCTGTTAAAAACCAATTTTAAAATCTATTGTCTTAATCTACATTCTATTTTGTTATTTGATATATTCTAACATGTCTAAAATCAGATAATATCAGATAGTATTATTGTATAATTTAGAAAGAAATAGGTTAATGTATTCATTATTATTTCTATTTCTACGATGTCGATTGACTCTATTATGTTCACACCAAAATGCTTGTGCAATTTTGCTAGAAACCATATTCGCAAGTACCGATTTACTCACAGAATAAACCATTCTTTAGGATGGGTGAACTGTACTTAGACACCAATTCTGGAGTTTACAATAATACTTGCAGCCGCATTTACGTAAAGACATTACAGTTAAAGCTTGGAATCCATGAAGTATTCAATTTTTTGAAGCTTTATAATTTGAGAGTAGACGGGTCAGAAAAGGCATTATCTACGCAACATATTTCGTTGTTAAGATTGTTTTTACGTAAATACGTCCCTTTGCCGCTCAACCCTAAATATTATAATCTAAATAACGTTTCAGTAACACGTCAGATGATTTAATAGAGACAATTCATCTTTGTTTGAACTTTTTATTCCTGTTGATTCTAATCCGCTGTTCGTATCTTCGACTGCATAAATGGATAGAGAAGCTTCAACTGTGTTAATAAAGAACACTATATAAGTGCTTTTATGATAGATAAAATAATAAGTGTTTGTCATTAAAATCTATTACACTTCAACAAGTTGATGAAGATTGTTCAACAAAGTTGATCCCTAAAAACATGACTATATTTAAATGTTACACCATTTCTTCATGATGAAACCAATGCAACCTCCACTAAATGTATTACCATATAAGTACAAGCCATAGAAAGTACTAACTTTGCATAACTGTTCAAAAACCTATATATGTAAAAAAATATGGCAAGTGACTTAAAAAGTAAAAACCACTAAAATAGAAATAGGGGCTGTTTTATTTAACTCTCTAAAAAGGTTGTTAGTCATTTTAATCGAGAAAGAATGGATATTTATTACAAAAATGTGAAAAATCAGCATTTTGTACGGAAAATATAGGTAATATAGATAAAAATCAAAATGTTCTTACAAATCGTAGAAATATCCGATTTTCATGTGCTTTTTGCTAAATATTTTAGTAAATCACTAGTTTTACCTAAATACAAAGTTTCAAATCGATACCTTTCTCTAACATAAGCGGCAAAGGATAAACTTAGAGGTAAACCAAGTCGCAATTGATTTTAAGCAGCAGGGTAAAATATGGTAGGGGATTGATGCACCCCCCCCCTTTCATAGATCTAGGGTTAAACCTACACGTATCATTGTTCAATGTTGCCAATGTTTCAAAATCTAAAGAAAATCTTAATACCAAGTAGCCATATGAGTAGGTTGAATAATTGTACAAAGTGATATTTGTGAAAGTTTATTAAAAACAATTTTAAACGGATAGGATTAGAAGCGTATTCTATGCAGCTTTCTCATGGTTTTATCAAGTAGAATGAGATGTTATATTGTAAGGACTTTGAGTAAGAATTATTCTGAATAAAACTACTTCATCATATATTACTGTTTAAATTTCAGTACTTTATCCATATCTTTTGTAATCAATAGAACTAATCATGTAAGCTAATGAAGAGGTTACAAAAACTTTTTTGAATCAAACAAAACATGATAACCAACCATAACATAATTTGTTCTCACGACATTGATTTATAATCTTGCTTTAGTGTTTTATATTTCAAATTAGTATTATTTTCTGTACACAAAATCATAATATTTTTACTGAAGCGTTTTTGTTTTTATTTTAGAATTTAATCGTCTATTTCTCTAGACCCTGTCATTGAAATATTTCTTCTCCGGCAGAAGAATAAATTCAAACTTATTTGTTTGTCTCTCTGCTGTGAATAGTGAAATTCAACTGGAATCATTTGGATATGATACAACCAATGAAAGCATTCTTTATCAATTGTTTGGAATTAAACAAAAGCCATTTTAAGCTTACAACTTGTAATCAATTTAACGTCTTTTGTTCTGTGAAAAATATATATTATGTAAAGCCTAGGGCTTCCGAGTAATTTTAATGTTGTCTAATCATTAAAAATATTTGTTCTATAAATTCAAACTCTATAATTTTCAGTAATCAATCTCTTTGATATCTTATTTTTTAATCATTGTTATTTTTTGAATTTAGTTTCAAAAGACTAATTCTTTTAGGTTCCGAACAGGAACATACAAAAATGTCTTGGTAGATGAAAAAAACCTCGATACTTTTCGTGAAGAATATACATTAAAATGATATAAATTTTTAAGAAGCAGAGTGAAGGTATGGAGCAGCCTTTAATCAATCATTAAAATTGTTACAGATCATAGAAAAAACTCCTTAATTATAGTACTTAAATCAACCTTAAAAGCTGAGAAATGCGAGGGTATGATCATTATAGAGCTTATATCACTCGAGTAGAAGATGCCAGTGCAATATCTGAGTCGTATATAGTTGATTTAGTCAGAACACATAGGCCTATGCATTTATTTCTTGAAATCGTGTATATATATATATGCAGCGGTTGAAATACCCACATGATAGTCAACCCAGGGTTAGGCAACCCGGGTTACCTAACCCTGGGTTGTCTTTCACTTAGGTTCCTATACGTTGAACATAATATTACTAGTAGTGCAAAGCAGGTAAATCATAATGTACTCAGTTGTTTTATAGCAGGTTGTACAATGTTCACCCTGGGGGATCTATACTTGCATAATTGACAACTTGAGGTTGTTAATGAAGTTCATTAGTCAAACCAGGGTAATCATAGTCAGTTGAATTAACAACTTGAAGTTATTAGTGAAGTTCGTTTGTCAAGCCAGCATAATGGGTTATATTTTATAGCAGGTTATAATGTGTACACCCTAGGTGATCTTCATTCAATAATTGACAATTTGAAGTTGTTATTGAATGTCATTGCCAACCTAGGGTAATCATAGTTGAGAGGATTTCTGATTTCCCATACAGTCAATATCATATTAGATGAATCACTTCTCTTTACAACGTTCATTGCAGCAATAAGCCTACCGACCACAAATACATAGACAGGCCTGGGCATGGAAATGATGACATTGACAACAAATCACACTCAGCTAGTGTCGTATTATCTTTCTCCAAATTCATGTCCGCTGGTGATCTTCACATCCGTAATTGCCAACTTGAAGTTGCTAATGAAGTTTATTTGTCAACCCAGGGTAATCATAGTCAGTTGATATATTTTAAGCCTAGGCATGTTTAATAGAAGCATAATGTAGTATGGGATACGTGTGGAGTCTAAGTCTATGTTCTACATAGGAAATAAGTGTAAGACAACCCAGGGTTAGGTAACCCGGGGTTGCCTAACCCTGGGTTGACAATCATGTGGGTATTTCCACCGCTGCATATAGATATAACCTTAGGTGACGTAGTGACTTGTAAATAACTTTGCGCGTGGTTTTAGTAACACGTTTTAAGTTTTTTGCAAGAATGGATTGAAGGCGTCGTTAATGCACTAAAATTTAATTAGCTTAATGCTTCGTGTTCAAAATCAATCATATTTATAGTTACGTATCATAGTCTAGCACGTGTATGACAATTTTGATTGAAACTAGGTCTCATGAAATGAAAAACCAAAGTACATGTATAGTAGATAAAAAACAGTATTTTCATGCAGAACTGTTTCAAGTTTAGCGTTTTGTGAGTGGTTGACCTTTAATAAAGTCGTTTGAAAAAAAATATTCCTAGCAAAATACACTTTGAAATATAATGCAAGTGTGGAATGTGACAATAAAATTGTAACTCTAACAGGGTGCTGAACAGATACTTTAAAAAACAAGAATTTGTTGATGATAGCATTAGGTAGACTTAAGTGAAATGCACGATTGATGACCAGTCTTGTTACGCATTCCGACATCTTTAACACTTGACATTATACGTGCATATATATATATAATTGACTGATTGTATTTATGCACAGATATAATACTGCACCTTAATGTTTCTTATAACGTAAATTATGACATGATCTGCACGCTTTGGACCAACTAAATTATTACAAAGATTCTATCGATCATACGTCCCCCTTTTGTACTTTGAATTAAAAGTGTTGATATGGCTTGTGTCTCTACATAGTCTACAAAGTAAGAAAAGCTCCAAGGGTCGTTAAAAGAAATGGAACTGTGCCATCTTTTAAGGCTATAACGTAGACAAGGTTGACATTGTTTTTGTCAAAAATCTTAGCTTGTAGAATCATTAAGTCAAAACTTACCACTTATTTATGGTAAATAAGTTAAGGGTAAATTTGAAATCGTAGAAAACACTATTTTGGAATTAAACAAATATTAAGAGAATTTGTGTTTGTCCGAATGTTTCCATCTAAGTAAGATTTTTTTTTTTTTTTTTTAATTATTTGGCAATTTTGACATACATTGATTTTGATTTCATTTTTGTAATACTGTCCACCTTTCATTTTTACATTTCTCATTTGATCATTTCAATTTTTTAGATATTACCAGGCTTAACACCATTTCACTTAACTGGGCATTACCGATGGTTAGCTGTAGAAAAGAAATACGTGAGTAAATACTGTAATACACTGCTTAAAGGTTAAAATGCCACTTACAAAGCACTCTGGGCTTAAAAGTAAATGTGAACTCAAAGTTAAACTCGGTATTCGCTTTTTTATTTGGACACGAGAGTAGCATATGTCTATTTCATAAAACACTTACACGATATGTTGATAACTATTTCCTTGAAAATAGCTAGGCAAAAATAATTTTTAATTTATAATAGCTAACTCTAGAGCAGCATGCCATATTAACACTCGTCTAACGAAGAATTTTCTGTAACACGACTAACCACCCCCTAGATTTTTGGAACGGAACCCCCTATGAACTTGGTTTTGCTATCAATAGATATTTATGGTCCAATTTGTTTCTAAATAACTGAATTTCATCGGGTGTTTTGCAAAAAAGAAAGGTAATGATAATTCTAACACGCCCTGCAAGTATCAGCCTCATAGCATGCATTTGTTTTCAAAATGGCGATTTAAAATTGTCAAAAATGTCACCGGGTTGCAATAGCCCCCTCCCTAAACTTTGACGGCCGACCAAAACCACGAATAAATGACCACAAAGGATGTAAAAGAGATTACCCTAAACCGTGGGGTCGGTTGCTTTTGCGTTTTTGTGCTGCGGGGAAAAAACTTGGGGGGGTGGGGGGTGGGTTGTTGGACGAGGGTTAATAATACACCCTCTATCAATCGCTTATTCTTGGAATATAAAGATAGAAATGAGCTTCAGACAACTTAAACAAAGTTATTATTAAGTGAGGATATAGCAGATTAACTTATCTAATCATAACATCTATCCGTGTTACTTATTCTCTAGAAATCAAATACAGGACTGTATTCGCGTTGTTATTGTTCGTCCAAATATTGTTCTTGCTATAAGAGACAAAAAAGCGGAAATTACATGATGTGTGCTTAATTAGCCAACTGCTACTGATCTACATTCCATTGTTGACATAGCAATGCAGTCTTCTTTAACTCTATCGTTAAAATATGATGCTGCATTTTCCAGGAATACATCTAATCCCCCAGAGAAAGGGTTGAATTGTCAAAATATTTTTCTCAGTTTAAAATAGTAAAAAGGAAAAGGGCAAAGTCTTAATCTCTCTTGGCTGAAATGTTAAAGAAAACACGCGATTTCCCCTTTTAAAGGACAAACTGTTAAAAGGAAAATTCCACACATCATGGTGAAAGTATGCAATTAAATTTCTATAATAGCCAAATTAAAAGGAAACCGTATCCATCTGGATCTGGATTGGATACTTCGCAACACCCCAATTTTGGAGTCAAACGCGAAGGTTGACCAACGGTTTAACGTGACTTCCGAACCACGGAGTAATAAGAGAAGAGAAACATAGAGACATAGCTTTATCCAATTGAAGGAAATGAATATAAAACATTCAAATGGTACATTAAAACCAAATTGCGCTTCACAACAGGCGACACAACACACGATTTACTAGATTTAGGTACGAGAGATTACTAAACGCAAATTTAGGATACATTAAAGGTGAATTGGACAAAATTTCAAAATTTTATTTGTGGATGATTTACACTTCATATATTTGACAAAAACAGCCAGTTACCAGATATCGAGAAAATGTTGATCTAAACCTTCATAAAAATCAAAAATTTTGATCATGGGGATGAGGCTATTATCTAAACGCATTTATTGATGCTATGTATCAAGAGAGAGCCAAAGATTTGTTTGTTAAATATTACTTTCACATCATAGATTGCAAATATATCAAAAGAAATTTGAAGTTTGCATTAGATCTCATGAAAAGGCCAATTTTAAAAAATCAACAATAGAGAGCAGTATTTATCGTTGTCGACAACAATAATTAGAAATAAAAGAATATATAAATATTTTTATAAATAGGATCTGAATTTGGCAATGAAACAGATGATGCAAAAATCTCAAAATGCTTGAGGAAAGGTTCGGGGATGATGCTGAACTTGTCCAATGCCCCTTTAAGGTGTATTTCTATCATCATCATCATCATCATCATCATCATCATCCTTCGACTTTCGTCGAGATCCATGACACACATCTTTGCCAACTATCTTTATTACACATTGCAAGTCAAAGCTCATTGTTGAAGTTCAAGCCAGTATCTCTACATGTGGTATCAGGGTACGTTAAAGGTCTAAGCCTCTGCTTGGACATGGGAGTCTCCAAAGAAGAAGGTCCGATATGATTTGGTCCTTGGCTTGAAAGCAGTGACCAGCAAACAGGGCTCTCCTCTGTACCACGGTTGTAGGGATGGGGGTATATCACCATAAATCTGAAGCCCTATAGTTGGATGTTGTTTCCAGGACATATTTTGGACACGCATTAGTAGTCTGGTGTAGGTGCCATCTATTAAAGTGGTCTTGAAGCTCTTTCTTCAAAGTCCATGTTTATGATATCAACACAGGCCCTGAAGAATTCAATCTTGAGTGACCTGTTAATATCAGACTTCCATTTGAGATTAATCTTGTTACAGGCCATCCATGCTTGCCCCTTTCTTGTCCAGACGTCTTGTTTTCCTTATCAAATACATATAACCAAAGGTATTCAAGGTCGTCTACTTCCTTGCTGTCAGTTCCTTTCATTGAGCAGATAGGAGAATGATCAGATGTTTCATTGAGGATCAGAAAAAAAAATTGAGGTGTACATTTTGCGTCTATACTCATCCGGGGAGTTACCCCTTCAAAAGATCTTTGCCCCGCCTTTCCCCCCTTGATGAAAATGCCTGGCTACACCACTGTGCATAAGTATAGATCTTACTCTTCATTCTGTTTGTCAGCACCCATGATTTGCAGTATACATACATGTTAGATTTACGTTGAATATTTTTAAGTATTTATAAACTTTAAAGCTGACAGCACCGTAGATTGAATATGCCTATAAACTTAGTTGTTCACAATCGTAATATTAATCGTTTTAAGGGAGACATGTAAACTAATCGGCAACAGCTTGCCTCATATGGCTGAAACATATTCAATGTGATGCTTTAAATCCAAATCCATAGATATAATACACGGGCATGCAACCAAATGCCTGGATAAGAGGAAATATCGATATGTGTAAGATTAGTGGAAAAATAGACTATTCCGACTGCACTGGTGCAGATATCTGAACCACATTGCCGATTAGTTTACGTGTCTCCCTTAACCGTTAATTGATGTTCATAAAGTATATAAGAATCAAGAGATTGTACAAATGTCGTCATTTATGCGTTATCCTATATCTATTGCAAACCATAATTAACCCGAATTTATCGAAATGAATGGAAAAGATGAAAACTTTCCCTGGAGAAACCGATATGTTTTATACAAGTAGATAAAAAGTGGCACTTCAAAATCTCAAGTGATAGAAAAAATAACACTCACTTCGCTCTACAATGTGACATGAAGAATGAGTATTAAATTGAACTCAACCAAAAGTAAATAAAAGGCAAATTGCACACAAATGCCATGGACTTATCGCTTGGTCCAAGTATGGCCCCGATGCTTTTGAAATGCATTTCATTTCCGAAGCATCTTATGGCAAATGCATTGCTTTCGCATTTGCACTCGTTTCATTT
>JXSR01S001336.1:320774-332520 GCA_000969725.1 Ophiothrix spiculata
TGTGTACATGTGTTTCCCGAATGTGGTAATTTGTGAACATCTCGGGTGTCAACTATACTTTTTGACCTATAACCTGTGCTGTGTATTCGGCATTCGTTTCATTTTTTTTGGGAGGGTATTCCATCTAGATAATTTGAGCGATACATGGTTGCACATCATACATACACACAACTCTGGCATCACCGATACTCAAACTAAACCCTCGCTGAAATGTAAGTAAACGCAACAACGATTAAGCTCATTTGATTGCCACAGTAATATTAATACATTTATTTCTCAAAACTAATACCCTACTTTGAAAATTGCATAGAACATTGCTGGTATGTTTTTTATCAATGTCGTCAAGTGTTCCCCGTCAACGGTATTAGCTTAGGCAATGCCTTTGGTTATATTATTGAGTTCACTATTGCCATTTTCAATTATATTACGTGTTAAAAGTCAACTTTCCTTCTGAATCTTGTCAGAGACTGTTAAAGATAGTAAAATGTTTATGTTTTAAAATTCATACCTTATAATCTTGATCATAAGAACCCCCTCAGCTCCACTTCAAATCCTGATGTGGTGAAAAATGACAATAGTCCTCCTGTTAACTTGTTAAATTTTATTCACCAGATCAGCAAGTACTTTCATATTTTGAGTTTCCAAACAGTAATTGTTTGCCATGTCTGGATTTGAATGTGTTCTTATGATCAAGGTAACATGTTCTTATGATCGAGGCAACAGGGTATTGCAATAATTGCATGGGTTTTTATTATGTAGATTAAACGTTCCTGTATTTTAAATGACTTTACTTGTTATTTTCATTAAGGATGATTTCCAATGGTTAAACCTGTCCTTTCTGTAGAATCGCTTTTGGAATGAGCTCCATATGTGTGTGTGTGTGTTCATTGCACTATCGGGGTGGACAGGTTTGAGCATTCAAAAAAAAACCCACCTTAATACTCTCTATAATCGTGAGACTTATTTTTTAAGTATTAAGAGACTTGTTAAACTGACAAATAAATTAAAAATAGATATGACACATTTATATAGGATAGCCTCATCAGTGTTTAGCATTGCTTTTCATGAGGATCCTCTGGCAGATGGTCAGATTTATTTGCCAGTTTTAGTGCAGGAGGAAAACCGGAGCGCCCGAAGGAAAACCTGCGGAAGCAAGTTTGGACTGGCAACCAATTGCACATACAGCGCCTGGACCGAGGTTCGAAACCGTGACACGTTCCTGGGCTCATTGGTGCAAGCTTAGGCGAGGGAAGTACCGCTGCGTTACCTGTTTAAAATAATACGTCCGTTAAAAAGACTTCTTTCAAAAAAATCCTGTAGATTCATAAATATTTCGACAATTGACTTAGAAAGAAGTAAATAATCTAAATAATTTTAATAAAAATACAATAACGTTTCATCATTGTAATAAGCCTCCTTAGATTTAAAAAATAAGTCTCTGCAATTTAGAGAGACTATACAAATTAGCCATTTAATATGGTGACGTCAAGAATGTAAAGTACGCTGAATGCAGTGATTCTCCACAATGCACTGCGCTTGTTTCCTTCCAGTTTGCGTGGAGGGCGTTTAATGAAATGAATGTTTCATTGTTTTTGTCGAGTGATTATTTATTTAATTTAGAGAAGTTTTGGATTTTGATGGTCATATATTTAAAGGCCTTGTTTCTTTTCACAAAAGATAAAATAGTCCTGTATTAATAAGATTAATAAATTTGCAATACATGTACGTGCTCGTATAATGAGACAAAATCAATGCACTTGCGGTAAATTTTGATTGCTGACCAATCCACTCGGTCCTCGTGAATTTGACGCATCAAAATTGTCCGCGCGTGCATTGCTTTTATCTCATTTCATTCGCGTATGAAATGTGCATTTATCAATCTATAATCATCTCAAAGAGAGATACGCCAGCCATCTAAATATCTAGCCGATGGAAGTCAATATTTATCATCTTAAGAAAGGCTACTAACCAGTAAGCACTAAAAATGTCCAGTGGGCTGAAAAAAAATTATACCTTGTGCATGATGTGAAAATTTGACATTAAGATGCTCATTCAGAATAAACATTTTACATCATGGAAAATGATTAATATTCTGAATAAAAAATAATAAACACCTCTAAAGTTCATGTAGCTCCTAACTGATCGTATCAACGGCTGAGCTGATTGAAATTACGGAGTCATCAAGTCGTTTTGAATATAACGAATAGTAGCAAAATTTGTCTGTCATAAGTATTAATTTTATTACTTTAACATATGCCTTCGGTTATAATAAGCTCTATATCGTCATTTTCGATTACTTAACGTGTTAAAAAGTCGATTCCCTTCGGTGCTCGTCAGATACTGTTAAAAGTGATGTGTGTAGGAATTGAATGTCATGTTACATTCATGGCATATAACTAAGATCTTTAAGTAGATTTATCTGAGTGGAGTCACGATTCAACAACTGTCCTAACAGTCCTACATTTTAATAGTTTTTGCCTGTTGTTCTTGGTATTTTTATAACTTCCCTAGGAAACAGCTGTCTCCAATAATCAATGATTGTTTGTAAGAAATCTATCATTTGTTCATTGCACCATCAACCTGTATAAGTCACTCTAATTGGATCTTTTAACTGTGGAATATTCAAACTGATTTTCAGCCTCCGTGGCCGAGTGGTTAGATCTCCGGACTTATGATTCTATGCTTGAATAGATTTGTGGGTTCGAACCCCGCCTAATCCACTTGACTGCAAAACGGCGAAAAGTAAAATTGTTCCGTCTACTCAGATCTTTCAGGTAATGACTGATTTCCCTAGACGTAAAACGTTGTTTGTAAATAAAGATTGGTATCGTACCCCTGGGGCTCAGGGAAGAACAGAAGCTACATGATAGAATCTGACTGAGTTACCCAGGTTAAATAAGAAAAAACAAACAAACAAACAAACAAACAACTCAGGAATATTCAAACTGATTTTAACTGTGGAATATTCAAACTGATTTAAAATTCTAAAAAACGTTTAAAAGCATTTGAAACGATTACAGGTCAACCTGCTTACTATATGCACACGACCTGTGCAATTAATAACACAACTTCAAAAACTTTTCATTCAGCATTTTGATAGAGTAGGGTATTGCACTGATAAAATTGTTTGAATGTCTCGGACAGTATTTCGCTTTTCCCAGACTTTGATAGAGAACTAATCTTTAAAAATATCAAAAATGTAAAGATTTTGGCAAATTTCAGAGATACACATTTTATCAAATCCAAGGCTTATCTTCAATATGTATAAAGAATAAAATATTTAAAAAAATCTTTAACTGTGTGTAACATAAATACGGGGTTAAAAAATAAAATAAAATAAAAAGAATAAAAAACCCTTCATTGCCATAGAATCTGAATCTTTTAGAAATTACTTCTAATACTATATTGATGTTTTATTCCATTCTGGTATCTGATTGATCCTAGTTAATCTCCGATGTTTCAAATCAAGCAAGTGTTACTAAACCAATTTGTTGATGCAAAATGGATTGCAATGATCATAGAAAAAACAAGGAACACCTGATTTGACAGATCGAAATTCAGAAACGTAACTGTAAGCAAGAAATATTGTTCTAATCAAATTCTATCTTCTCATATCACCTTTCAACTAACATCGCATATGGCGCTTCAATTCATACAAGCTTACCTTTAAGCTGGTATTAACACTAACTTGATGCACCAAGATTTGTTTGACAAGTTGGTCGATATTCCCATAAGGCCAAATATTTCAGCATGTTGAATTCTCATTATTCCATTTATTGAAATATGGCACCAGTTTAATAAATAATGGATTTTTTCCTTTTCTGTTCCACAATTTCATGTATTAAGGGATTGTATTTAATTTTTTAAAACGTTTAGCCTTTTTACCAGTTATAGTGTATCCCAGAAAAAAATCACAATTCCTGCTCGTAAAGTTATTGCCTTTATCGTATAATCGGAAAATAGATAAAGGTGTCATTTTACAGTCCATGAAACAGACTTAAGCACAAAGTTTGTTTCATTTTTATTGATAATCTAGAACAGATGTTAGGGTCAAATTATAGTTCTTTATGAGCTACCAAATATTTTGAGTAACAAGTCTTTGTTATCTTATAATCTAGTAATATAATTCCGATGCATCTTCTAATCAATAACGGATAATTGGTGTTGTAAATCACCAAACATTTTCACCAAATACTCCTCAATATGGTAGTGTTGATTTTTCATCACCAAGCCTCTGTTATTAATAGAAAATACATTGGAACCATATATCAGATTATAAGATAACAAAGACTTGTTGCATCAAATATTTGGTAGCTAAAAAGAACTATGTTTACTTATCCCTTGTCAAATATTTGGATGGATTTTTCTGGTCCAATTTCACAATTATTTTGGAAGTTCCCCTCTGAATGAAAAACGTATTCAGTATTGCCCTTGGTCTGCTCACTCAACTGTAACAATGTTTGCTAATTATGGACATGCTATTTTTATCTGCTAAAAAAATGAACAATTGGCGATAAAATAATTTGATGAAACATAGCTTTTTAAGATACTACCGATTAAAATGAAACAAACGGTATGTATAATTCACCCTTTTGTTTTTCAAACTTTCCGACTATCCGTTAAACCTAAGAAAATTACACTCAACAACTGTTGAGTGTTCGACACCCTTTATCCAAAATCTTTAAAAAAAAAGTCGATATAATTTCAATGTTGCTGCATTAACAAATTCAAGTGCAATTGCAATTTAAACTTTTGCATTTGTTAATATCTGCAAGGTATGGGCATGTTGAAATTGCCGTTTTCTTTATTAATTAGTAAAAAATCCGACTAAATTCCGACATTTAGAACCTTATTTTTTTTTTAAATATGGCCATTTTTGCCAAAAATCGAATTTTACTGTCCAGAAATACTTTGTGACGTAACAAATCATAATTACGTAACACCTCGACCAATTTTCATGATCTGGGTACCAATGGAAAGAAGAGACCCTATCCTTTTCTATAGTACCAAACAATATAACTTTGGGCGTGTAAATTTCAAAATCCAATAAAAAAGGGCTGAGGAAAATGAGGGTTAATACTAAATAACCAAAAATTAAAGACTGTCATGCCTGCAGATGACTAACCTGTTTTAAGTTACAATGTATAAAATATAACATGTTGTTTTTGTTTTGTTTAGTTTTTTGTTTTTGTTTTTGTTTAAAGTGATGACAAAATAAAATGATCATAAAAGTTCGACATCTTTGAAAGTTGACATTTACATGACTGGACAAACTGTATAAATGCATTTTAAGTAGCATAAATCGTGAGAGTTGACTTAACCGCTGATGAGTTGGGATAAACAACCATCTTAACTGTACCAAAACCATTGTCGTGTCTTGTCAGTTATTAAGAAGGAACATGTGGCACTCAGAAAGTAAAAATTGTAACTATCAATGTAAAGTTGTTGTAAACAAGTGTATCATATATATAGATACATGCATAGATACTGGTTTAATATATTTTATCTGTAAGTCTCATTTGATAATGAATTAATAAAATAATCGTTTACACAACGTCATTAATGTATATTTTTAACTTGTCATAATAAACAGGAAGCGTTTGTCTGTCAGTTGTATCCCTTGTGTCCTTTACGCCTATGTAAAAAGATATTAGAACAGCAACCTTAAAGCACTTTGAATGTTTTTTTCTTCTTTATTGATCATCAAGTCTCTGACAAGCGATAGTAGCAAATAAACATATATGCAGTGAAAGCTATCAGATCTGACAAGGTTTGTGCTTAAGACATCAGACGCTCCCTAGGCGTTAAATGACACATTTAGTGGCAGCTGTCCGTGAGTTTCACTTAATTTCGAATACTGTCTTAAAACGGTTCCTATGCAGAAAGGTTTTATATAAAATACGTTTTAGATTATGCTTATCCTATATCAGACGGATTAATTTGTTTCTATCACAGGATGTTTCTTGCAACTAATGACGTAATGATTTAAAGTTGAATTTAAATGTCAAGAAACTATAATAAATAAACTAATTACACATTTTGAACTGACCAGAAGTTTAAAATTTCCAAGCTAGAGTTAAACAAAACAAAACAAAATAACCTAAAACAAAACAACAAACAATAGAATATTTGAGCGCTTCACGACAAGTGAATAAAAAAACTAGAATTCTTGAGCGCTTCACGACAAGTAAATAGTACAAATATAAAGCAGGGTTCTGTGTATAAATCATAATGAACTCATTGTAAAACACCCATGTAACATTTCAAATATCAAATTAAAGGTAAAGATTGGGAAAATGCATATTGGTTTTCTTTTATCTCGTTTATTTGGGTTCCGCTCACCAGTCCGACGACATGCATGCTAGTCCAACAGGTTTTTTAGTCTGAGGGCTGGGTAGTCACAGAAAATCATGATAGAAAGCCGTTGTAAAATTCTGACTGGCAAGCTTTGTTAGAACAATTATTTAGCCATTTTTTTTCGGACTAGCGAGCCTAAATTACTGTTTTGACTAGCAAACTGTCTGACTAGCAAACTTTCGGAATAATAAGCTGTTGGACTAACGAGCTGTTCTTGTTCATTCTTTAATATTTTGCTCGATAGCAGAATTTACAGATTTTTTGTATCTTCATTTAAGCTCACATTATTTGCGTGTACCGTTTCGAAATGCACATAAATATTAATTTAAACTTTATATGACTTTAAACATGTGATAAAGTACTATCCTGGAATTAAAATAGTTTGAGTTATACAACGGGATTACTTAAGTTGAAAACTAATGGAAACACTTTATGCTAGATGAAAATCAATGGAAAAAACTTGTTCATTTAATACTATATTAAAAGGGAGCTAAACGGGGACAAAGCTGTATATCATGCATGTCGTGTACTGCCATGGCCGTCCCGATGTCCATGGGGTGCTCTTTTATACCTCCTTGAAACACAGATACTGCTAATTTTTCTCACGCACTGTTTGTGACCCACCTGGTGAGGTAGGATAGGGAAACCCCCGATGTTTGTAAAAAATTCAACAGTAAAATCTTTTCAATTTGTATAATTAGTTGCTACTATATATAAATACCGAGTGAGTCAAAAAACTGCAATAGTTAAATAAAAGCCATATTTTAAGAACAAGAGATATCATGAACATAAAAAGTATATATCTAAATAGATCATAGATTAACCTTTAAAATGGTGAAAGAAGGAGAAAATTGATAAAAACGTCATAGAGATACACCTATTTGAATAGGACGGTATAAAAACGGTTCTGTCCAACTGTCGTGCATATGTTTTATTTATGGAGGACACAATTCTGACATTATCTTTTTCTCTTTTGTTTTCGGTTGTCTTTTTCGGATCAAACACACTCTATTTTGATCCAAAAAGGATCAAATTTGAGGGGAATTTAGATCAAAATTGATCCGGAAAAGGGTAAGCTCATATTGATACTTTATCGGATCAAATTTATCCTTTCTTTTTAAGAGTGTAGGGAACTGAAATTTTTTGAAAATAAGGCTTTCGAACTAAAGGTTGTGCGTGAAAGGGGGATCTTGAGGGCCACACATACCCGTATAACCTTTCTAGGTCAGTGCCCCCGGGCCCAGTTTTCTTGCAACATCATGGGCCCGAGCAGAACACTGAGCCCCACACTCTTAAAAATGCCTAGTCAAATAATAACTATAGATGCCGGATGCAATAAGAGCTCCCCAGATATCTTATTGCACCCGACATCTAGTCAAATTTGACTAGGCATTTTTAAGTGTGCACACAATTTCCCCCCCTAAGATATTGCGATGGACCCAAGAAAAGGGCCGTTTGAGCTTGGTGGCCCTGAAAATTCAATATTCGTATGAACGTGGACTTGGACACATTTGGCAGTGGATTTCTGTGCGAGCTCACTTCTGGATCCCTTGACAATGTTTGACGAACGCGGTCGACGTTTATCCTGCTTCTTGCTGTTCGCGGTCTTCCAAATCTCTCTTTATTTAGTTTATGGACTGTTCCTCTTCTTTTGAGTTTCGCTTGAATTATATTACTAGATGGTGGATGCGCATTGTACACGCGATTGGGGGAATGCAACCCGGAATATCCGTTTGACTTCTTCATGAGATTTGGTTGTAAAATAAATCTCAGCATTAAGAGCACGCACGTTGCTCGTTGGTGATCTGATCTTGAGACATTTTGAACAATGACTGATTGATAAGCCCTCCCTTCTAAGACAGACACATGTCGTTTTGCACTTGAAAAGACCGCCTAAATTATCTTTTCTTTGTAAATTGAAATATTAAGAGGAGATAACCTTTAGATCACTGGAGCAAAGTAATCGGTTTGTGCTATTATGCAAGAGGTGTTGGCAAGAAACTCTCTCCAATATTGGTACTTACTCATTTGACGAGGCATGCTAATTTGGACAGAACTGTTTTCATACCATATTATTCAAATAAGGGTATCTTTGCAATGCCTTTATCAATTTTCACCATTCTTCCACCGTTGGAAAGCTTAATTCATGACATATTAACAAAATAATATTATTTGTTCGAAATCACTTTTGTTCTTACAATATGGCTTCCATCTAATTATTGCAGTTTTTTTGACTCGCGTAGTATATCTCCATGGAGCCTGTGGCCAACTAAGATTTGCTTGTTTGTCGGTTGTGTTATAAGGGTTCAGGCTTTGGAATGGAAATTGAACCTAAACTTCGGCTCTAGAAAAGACACTTTTTGTAATTGTTGTTTAAAAAGGGGTCCTAAAGAACGGAAACGTACTGAAATTGTGGTCTTAGGGAAAGGCAGAGCGTGCGTGTGTGAAAAGTGGATTGATGGGTCCTATACTTCCACCTTTAAAATAAGTTCCCCTTCCCGGGTAACCGTTCATTGTGCATTTTAGGTCAGTTTCCTTCGGCTAATAATAAACTTTCATGTAGCTATACACAAATATACCGTATACAATAGTTACAAATGCAAATATAAAAGAATGTAATGGTCAGTGTTCCATTTATCCTTTGTGATATCCGGATTTGATATACATAATGGGCCATCTGTACAGCTTTAGTTTTGAAATTTACATGTATAACTACAATGAAAAATAGCCTATGAAGAAAGATATTGTAAGTGTGTCTTTTCTGTTTGCCCATCAATGGAAACTAATAAAGTGTAATGTGATCGCCAAAATGGCGGGTAAACTTGAACTGGCAATAATACATTTCGATGTTATTATAAAAGGACAAGCCGTAATAAGCGGTCACTGTCTCTTGGTATGGCACCAAGTAAGATATAGGGCTAGAAAATTGTGCTATGTTTTGAACCCCAGCAAGTAAAATCCCCAAAACAATAAAAAGCAAAGGAATCGAAAACGTTGACTGCTCAGTTTCAAATCGTCAAATCGAAGCACGAACCCCCAGCAATACAATATTTGAAACTATCCGTTGCCATGACAACTATTGAAATAAGCTCATTGCAAGAAATTTAGATTTGCAATTTTATAAAATAAAGACATTGAAAACGTCACCGCTATGTTTAAAAACCCTGTACAAAAATGCAGCCTAACAAAATAAAACAAAGAATTAAACATCATAAAGTCAACAGGTAAGATTTGCAAAAATAATGGTCTACATAGCTTTCGGACCATCATCAGTGTAGAATTACAACTACAGCGAGAATACATATGAAAAACAGTGGTGAACAGTGAACTATTAAAGCGATAAAAGTCAATGATGCGAAAAGAAAAAAAACACACTTTTGTTCATCAATATTAAGACCAGAAGGGGTGTGATAACGTAACTAATTAATCGAGAAAGTTTCTTTAGCAAGAAGGATATTGGTTTGAGCATGGAGGTATTACAAAAGGAAAGAGCACGGTTAATATGATAATATCATAATCCGATTTATCTTTTGTTACTTGAATAGAACCAAGCACTTCACATTCCCCTTTGATGTTTATGATCGTTATCCGATAGCTCACAAGGTTATGTTGAATTAACCGTTCTTAAAATGAACTTAACATGACCTAAACCGGAAGCATATTTTTAAATGTATGTTTTTTCCTCTTTTGTATCTCCTCATATTTTGGAAGGTGTCTGTCAAATACAGTACAACATCAACACTTGCTAAGCATAAACCAATATGACTCAAGTCTGTCAAATACAGTACAACATCAACACTTGCTAAGCATAAACCAATATGACTCAAAAATCATTTGAAATGAAAAAAAAAATAGTTTTCTTCAGCTCAAATTTTTACGAATAAACATTTTGACATGATTTTAACACCACCAACGGCTATCTTGCGGGGCCGGCGGGACCTCAATATTTGTGTACAGATACATGAGATGCATGCCATGTACATTATATTATTTTTACCTTTGGCCAAGTTCGGCCATCAAAGATGCAAGCCTATAAAAGGGACCGGAAGTAAAAAGTTAGGGACTGGCCAATTTCTATAGCAAAGAGGGTTATGCTGCACATTTTGTGTTGTCAAGACCTTGACTGGTTTTCCACTTTTGAATTTAGCGCTTATTTTAATAGCTCGATCCCTCATCGTGAAAAGGTCGATAACCATCTAGGTCATGGATGCTGATTCCCACATTAGGTATCATGTTATTTTTCTATTGTCTCCATTGTGTTTGGAGTGCGAGTCTGCCATTAGATACCTTTGTATTTGAAATAGTTTGATCTCAACAACTGATTAAAGGTAATCACTTATAACGATCATGGGACAAAGGAAATGGTTTCATGAACTCTCCTTCTATAATACCTCCATGGTTTGAGAGTTTGTGTTACATGATACCGGGATCAGTCATGTTTTGCCCCGTGGAATTAAAATGTTTGTTATCATCATGACATTAGATATATCACTGTTTAATTAAGAAACCACTACCGACGGTCATGATGAAGAAAAAGAGCAAGTGAGTAAATATTGTGATCCACAGTTAAAATACCACTTAAACACGCAATTTTTTACTTATTAATGTGACCTCAAAGGCAAACTTTGTTTTCATGTTCCTGTTTTGGAGACTAACCGAGAGCAGCATTTTAAATGCATTAGTTTTAATGGACCATTGATTTAACAATGAATGAGCTAGAAATTATAAATAAAATAATATCGATACCACTATTTTTCGTGTTTTATATGCAAAAACCTGTATTAACTCCGATACTTTTTTTTAAATTTGTAGCAAAATTTTAAGAAAAAATATAAAGACGAGAGTTACTGAACAACAGAAGATGCTAAAAAGTTCATGAATTAATAAATTATGTAATTTGTGTCTCTGAACCTAAAGCATACTCAAAAGTACGTGCAGGGTATGAAATTGCATATTAACAAGTCTTATCCTATAGGTGTGATCGTGTTTTATAATCCCTAGAAATCAAATAGAAGATAGTATTCGTTGTTATTGTTCGTCCGAATGTTATTCTTGGCATAAGTAAGACGTTTAAGCGGAAATTTCCTGATGTGTGCTTAATTAGTCAACTAATACTGATCTACATTTCTTTGATGACAAAGTAGTGATATCTCGCTTAACACTGGCTTCCGAATCTTACTTTTCGATGAAAATGACCACACCACAATCGGGGCCCAAATTTTTATGAGTTACGCTTTAGAACGTCGAATTCTAAACTTCGGATAGCTTGATCTTGAGACTCTATACCATTTTTTGCAAAAAATATTGGACAAATCAGGAACTTTTGGGGCTTTTTTCTAAAATACACACAATGTTACATCGTGTCTGTGACGGCAATTCATCCGTTAAT
>JXSR01S001336.1:348158-363292 GCA_000969725.1 Ophiothrix spiculata
TTAATCATTAAAGCATGGTCTTTGCAAATAATTAAAAAAGTGAAAATTACAAAAGCTGGCATTTACTGCTGGTTTGGGCTGGACGGTCACATATTGGAAGTCTCCCCCGCAGGAAAACTTCCTGGGCACGCCTGTGCACAATATGCAAATTCAATATGTGTTCATTGCATAATCCATCACTTCAAATAGCCCTTATCTTATATTTTTGGAGGGTTTTTTTGAGGTTGCAACATGGGCCGCTTGAGATCTAAACCACTCAACACCGGTTGCTCAGAAAAGAGAAAAAGAAAAGAAAAAAAAGAAGTAGAAGAAGAAAGAGAGAAAGAGAGAGAGCAAGAAAGAAATAAATCACCCTAATAACATCGTGACGCGTGGATTGTTTTAATTAATATTTAAGAGATCGCGGAAACGATAACACGATGAAATTTTTTAGAATTAAGCTTATAATGGCATGAACAAATTGTTATGGTATTTGTTACAACCTATTTGGAAGGTAATAACTATCAACTTCAATTTATAAATAGCAGGTTAACGAATAAGCCTATGCGCACCTCTTTTTCATTCTAAATCAATTCCATAGTTAGAGGCGTAAAGCATGATTGAATCTGAATCATTAATTAGGTTAAATTGAAAGAGGCTTTGAGATCGGTTTTTCAAAAATCAAAAAGACGTGCTTTAATTAATAATGAACATGAAATTGAAATAGATGAGTTAATATAATCGTTCATACGTTAGAGGTTCATTTTAAGTCCTAACAATTTTGCAGCTATTAGAAACTAAAAACCAACAAACGAGAACCGATGTTTAGAAGATTCCAATATTCAGTCCTCGATAATAAGTATTTTATTATTACTTGTAATTCTAAAAAGAGTAAGAAAACAGGACCAGAACATAAAATGCAAAGTAAAAGTACATAATTATGATCTGCAATAATTGTCAAATCAAAATTGTCTAAATTAATTCCATATTTAGAGGCGTAAAGCATGATTGAATCTGAATCATTAATTAGGTTAAATTGAAAGAGGCTTTGAGATCGGTTTTTCAAAAATCGAGAAGACGTGCTTTAATTACTAATGAACATGAAATAATTGAAATAGATGTGTTAATATAATTGTTGATATGTTGGAGGCTCATTTTAAGTGCTAACAATTCTGCAGCTATTAGGAATTAAAAACCAACAAACGAGAACCGATGTTTAGAAAATTCCAAAATTCAGTCCTCGAAAATAAGTATTTTATTAGTATTTGTAATTCTAAAAAGAGTAAGAAAACAGGACCAGAACATAAAATGCAAAGTAAAAGTACATAATTATGATCTGCAATAATTGTCAAATAAGTTTTAGAAAATTCCAATATTCAGTCCTCGATAATAAGTATTTTATTATTACTTGTAATTCTAAAAAGAGTAAAGAAAAATGACCAGAACATAAAATGCAAAGTTAAAGTACATGAATATGATCTGCAATAATTGTCAAATAAGTTTTTGCCTATAAAGTACGGTTTCGATATAAAAGCATAATTATTTAAACAAATTGTAGTCAAGTTGAACAAAAGTATAAAGGTTGCCTTCAACAAATAAATAAGTGGATGTGCTCTATTTAAAGGTTATTGCCTTCCAGTGTGATAAATTAAACATGAAAATGAATATCTACATTGTCATGTTATATTTAAAAACGTGCAGAGAATTTAAACTTTAGGTTCCACAAGCCAGACATTGTTAACTCAATGATCACAAAAATCCTAAATTGGCTTTATTAACCCTCGTCTTCCTAAACAAGTCATTTTGACGAAACAAAAACAGGGGTACCATCTATATGGTAGGCCGTCAAAGTCGGCGGAAAGAGGGGGGGGGGGGGGGGGGGGTTGTCACTTGTAAAGCGCAATTTTGAAAAGTATCTGCATGCTATGGACTTGAAACTTACAGGACATGTTAGAATTGTTAATTTCTTCATTTATTAGCAAATAATTTTTTTCGGTCCGGAAATACTTTGTGACGGCATAATTACGTAACGTCTTGACCGATTTGCATGATGTTGGTATCATTGGAAAGAGGAGACCCTACCCTATACTATAGTACCAAACAATATAACTTTGGGGTACCAATTTAAAAATCACACGGGGTACCCCCCCCCCCCTCCTCAGGAAGACGTGTTACAAAAACAGGCTCAGGAAGACGAGGGTTAATATATTCATTAAAGGTGATATTGAACTCATGGCTCAATCAAAATAAACAGCGAGTCTGAACATTTAAGTGTGCAGATATTTAATTTTTGACAGCTACCATATCCAAAAAGTCTTCCCGTTTGCGTAATATGTATTCTTAATTCTCACTACTGATGAGCATGCTATGTGTGACATTCATGCTTTAAAATGACACCTTACTTCGAAATTGATCAAGGCGATCGAATTTTACAGAAAATCTGCTGGAAATTTTCTTTATTTTTTGCTGCCTAAAGTGTTTTGTTGCAAAATCTCCCTTTTCGGGGTGAGTCATCACATATTAGGTGAAATCAAAATTATATAACGAAAAGTTGGTATACGATATGACAACGCAGAGAGCTATATCTACTTTTATTGAGGCCGTATTTTTTGAAAGGAAATATTGATGTCCGCATGTTATATGGCTCAACCGTGGTTTATACAATCTTCTGCAAAAGTGTTGGGACACTTAGTGATATTAAGCACTCTCCCCGCTCCCCTTAATCAATGTTGAGTATTTTAGACATATGTGTGCACAACATTGATTCAGGAGGGACGGGAGGAGGGGGATTGAAAAAGTTTTGTAAACGGTAACAACTTAAGTTTTCTATAAGATCGCAGAAGCTATTTTACATACACTGCAAAAAAGATGGGAAAATATACATCCCTACCAACTGTTGGGCAAACTAAAATAGCACCGTAGATCAGACACTTTTGCCAACATTTTGTATCACTTTTACCCCACAGATGGCAGGTGGGCTCGTGTTTCCGCTGAAATAGTTTTGCCCAACATTAGGGCAGGCATGTGTGCCCAACAGTGTTATGTGTGATTTGCCCAACGTTGGTAGGGATGTATAATTCATCAACGTTGGGCGAAATCATCCCAAAATTGCCCAACTTTTTTGCAGTGTAAATGGCCAACTTTTTTTTATTGTCATTGTGTGCATAGCATTAGTATCCCAACGAGTTTTGCAGAAGATTTGTAGTTCAACTCTATATTCGTGTAACAGATTATTGCATTCAAAAGTACAGTTTGATACTCCGTCATTTTTCACTCTTTTACATTCGATTCTGTCATTTTGATGAAAAAATTAGAGGGTACCAAGGTCGAGCCTTCATGTTGTTTTGTTTTGAAGGGAGTTCGTGAAGTCCTGAGAAATTTTAAGTCGCCATTTGAAAAAAAATATATATGCATGCTATGAAGCTGTAACTTGCAGGGCATGTTAAAATTTCCCTTCTTTATTTGCACCCCCGCAAAAAAAAAAAAAAAAAAAAAAAACACGATGAGAATCCGTTATTTACAATGTTTATAGCAACATTTTTTCGACCTGAAAGACCTTTATGACGTCATAATTACGTAACGCCTTGGCTGATTTTTGCGATCTTTTGATATCGTTGGATAGAGGAGGACCATACCTCTCAATTGATAGCAAAACAAAGTTTACAGAAGGTTCCGTTCAAAAAATGTAGGGGGTTGCAACAACCCCCCCCCCCTACTGATAAGACGTGTTACAAAAAAGCTTGGTTAGACAGCATACCCCTGCTACATCTTTAAACAAGTTTGTTCTTTTTTTTTTTTGAATAGCGCCTTCTATTTTGAAACTTAAAATGTCCCCATTTCTATTGGGTTCAAACATTAGTGAAGAACATCCATATTAACCCTTGTCTTACAAACGTAATTTTTGTTATTGAAATTGAAATTTAACTGCAAAAAGTTAAGTTGTTCAGTACCATAGTATAGGGTAGGTTCTATTCTTTCCATTGATACCAGAACCATGAAAATTGACCAAGGCGTCGCGTAATTATGACGTCATAACAGAAAGTGGCGACAGAAACTGAAGGATTTAATTTATATACCACGGGTGCAGTGAGCAGTAAATGCAAGGCTAATACTTTTTAGCGAGAAAAATACAAAGAGTATGATTAGGCCAGAAAAAAAAACTCTGTCTCAGCTTCCCGCGCGCATATGGTTAAAAATTCGAATTTTACCGCATTTCTTTTTTTTTTTTTAGGCTTTAGGAGATTTTTTGCTTTTTTATTTTTTTTTTCTTACATCGAGAGAAAAAACAAGGAAAAAATTCGCCCGCTTCGCGGCCGAATTTATTTTTTTTAACCTAAAATCGTATGATAACAAAAAAATTCCGCGTGCGCATAGCCTTTTTTGACTAAAATTGGCCTTAATTAAATTGAAAAGGCGAGATAAATTATAAGTTACAACACCAATTGGTACTTGAAACCCCACTTTCATGTTACCATAAATTTAATAATAATTACTTAGTAGCCTTATGATGAAATAAAAACTGTGTCAAATAAGACTGTGTCAGATCAAAGTAGGTCAGTTTACGGATTATCCAGAAAAGTGATTTTGTTCATTTTCACTTTTTTACTTATCTTTTAAGTCCTTGTTTATAATTTAGCTCGACATCAACTATAGTCATGGAGTAAAGGTTGAAACTCGCATTCAGAAATCAGTAATATTATACGCTTTTGAGTTGATGGTCAGTTTTTTGAAATAAATCTTCGCAGGTGTTTTGAAGAATGCATAAATAATATAAATCTGAAAAAAATAAGAAACAATTGTATTTGCAACGTTACCGTTTTTACTTTAATAAGTGATCGGTGAAGGAGAACAACTATTAAAAATATTGCCATATACAGAAAATAATACACTTGATTTAGTGGTCCAATTATGCTATCAAGCGGGACACTTTACATTAAAGACACTTTATTACCATCTTCCCAGTTTTTCAAGCATTGCATTATTAGGTTTATTAAGCAAAAGTGATTTGGTCTATATTCATATAAATGTAAAACATATTGACAAACTTTTGCATAGCTAATATTTTAGTCAAGCGCGAAGTACTTGTTTACGACAAAAACTACAAAATCCTACTCCTTCACTGTACAATTCGTTCAATTTAAAGTTCAATATATTTGTATATTCGATAAATAATTCAAAGCTAATATAGGCATAATTTGCCACTGGTGTATATTTTGATCAGCATTACTTGTATAACATCGAATTCGTGACAGTTATCATAGGGAAATAAATAATAAGTAGAAAGGTTTAACGAAAAATTTAAACCCATACTGCTCAAATTTGAAAGAGAAAACCCAAAACGATCCAAAAATGAAGCAACAGGTTCGGGTGGGGAATTGCTCAATTGATGTAACTGCGGATATAGGAAGCCCATTGCTAAAATCTATCATGTGCGAAGTAAACTGAAGCGATAACAATCATAGGGATACGTTTAGTCGAAACAGTCACGCGTTGAGCTTAGGGAATATTTCTGCAATTGAAATCTACCTCGACACAAATCTAGTGATTTGCAAATACTGCATTTCATTCTGTGTGGCTTGATTAAAATCTTGCTGTGGCTACAATGTACGTGTAAAGAAAAGTATCAAATGTAATACGACTACAACATAAAATTTCTCTCTAAACTTTATCGATAGAAAGTGTCAAATTATAATCGCCCACATGATGAGGGCGGCAACTAAAATGCTTTAATCTGACACAAATGTATTTTGTTTGCCATTTTGATCCTCGTAGGCGCAATTAAAAATTTGACGGATTCTAGTTTATTATTAATAAGTTATAAAGTTAAACGTGAATATACAGAAAAAAACTTGATAATTACAGTTTTAAGAATTGATTTGCTCAACCTTGAAAACTAATATTGGTATGCAACATCTAAGCTCCGCGCCATAAGTTCCTACCCATGATTTCGACACGCCTGAAGAGAAATTAAATAATGAAATTAATTTTTTCTGATAATTTTTGGCACACCAAACAAGTCATATCAATTTGTAGTCAGAATGTATCAATTTTTTTAACATGCGATACCCTTTTTTTTTTTACTTTTATAACATTCGGCTGTAAGCCAGGCTAATCCCAATAGTGCAAATGCATTAAATTCAAGGGACGCCTCCGTGGTGTGAAAGACAGAAAATTGGAAAGGATTTTCGATTTTAGATGCAGGAGGAAACCGAAGTGCTCGGAGAAAACCTGCGAGGACGAGTATGGATCGACAACCAAATTCACGTACAACCTAGGTCCGACCGGGAATCGAACCCGGGTCGCAGCGGTGAAAGGCGAGGTCAGAAACGCTACGCCAACCCGTCCTCCCAATTTGCAAAGAACGGATGATTTTATATCCCATGTGCCACACCCAAGGAATTCAACCAAGACATATGACTCGTTTAAATGATATAAAAATGAACCTAGCCACAGTTTTCAAAAATGTCGGAGAGGAGATGGATGTGTAAAGATTTTTTTTTTGTGTGTATCATAAATGGGATATTTTTAACCTCTTTTGGGGCATGTGTGAAGTTTCTGTAAAAGGAAAACAACATCAGTTGCAACCCCCCTAAGGTTTTTCCCCGCAGCATAAAAACGCAAAAGCAACCGATCACAGGCTTTCGGGTAATCTCTTTTACATCCTTTGCGGTCATTTTGATGAAAACATCATCCAACATCATACAAATCAACTGCCTAATATGTTCAAAACATATTTCACTCAGCATGCTGAGAATCACAAGTACAAAACAAGAAATGCCCAGGATTATATTATAAACAAAACAAAGAAAACCTTTTCAAACCAGGCTATAAGAAATTGTGGACCATCATTTTGGAACTCTCTTGATAAAACCGTCAAACAATGTAAAAATGACAAAAGCTTCAAAAATATAGTAAAAGAAAATGTCCTCTCTAAATACTAGTTTGAACACTTTGGACAAAAACCATGTAATGAAACTGTTGTCGTGGAAATCGTTATTTGATTATATCCTTTTTTGGGCACTGTCTTGTCTTGTCTTCAGTGTTTCTCTTTGATTAGTAAGTATGTTTTATTTTGTTCTTTATTTTAAAGGGCATAATTGTCTTCAGGCCTTACTGGCCTTTTGATTATGTCCGCAATATCATGATTGTGTTTTTTACCTTTATATGTTGTTATGTATATATGATATTGAAATAAAACAGAATCAGAAACATTAAGGGTATCACCTAAGGTGGGGTTAGGGTAGGCCTTCAAAATTGGGGTGTAGGGGAGTTGTTGCAAACCGGTGACTTTTTTGACAATTTTAAATCGCCCTTTTGAAACAAATTTGCTTGCTATGAGGTTGAAACTTGCAGGGCATGTTAGAATTATCATTTACCTTCGTTGTTTGCAAACCCCGATGAAATTCCGTTATTTTGAAAAACATGATTTTGGTGGCCAATTTTGCCAAAATTCCGATTTTTCGACCTTCATGACGTCGTAATTACGTAACGCCTTAGCTGATTTTTGTGATCTTGGTAACGTTAGTACCTATCTATTGATAGCAAAACCAAGTCCATAGGGGGTTCTTTTCCAAAAATTATAAAGGCTGCATAGCTCATGCCCTTATACCTCAGGCCACAAACTTCTCGTATTCCCAATGTGTAAGTGTTCACCATGTTCACAAGGCAACAAAACACAAGTTAGTAATGTCATAAGAATTCATTTGTTTTAATTATGTATGCCAATACATGCATTAGCGTCAGAGTTGTTTCTAATAACGCCCATGTAAATCTTTATGATAGTTATTTAAGCGAGAACGCTATGAAAGACACAGGGATGTTTTAATGCAAAATAACTTGACGGCTCGTGAGATTAACAAGTAAATGGTGAAACAGTGTCAAATTGCAAGGAGATAACTGTATGCAATCAGCATTATTATTCCAGTAATAGTGAGATATTTGGTATTTTAAGTTAACAGATGAGTAAATTAATACGAATATGTGTTTTCTAATTAAAGCAAATATTATCGTTACAAAACTCAATTATTTCAGTGAATAACTGTAGTTCAATATCGAACGTTTTAGTAAAAAAAAACCTGATTATCCTTCATATAAATTCTATGTTGCCATTATTTGTAGCCTGAGAACAAACATAACCAACTTCTCTCATTAAATAATTAATTTTGACAGGAGGGAGTTTAAGGTATCTGTATTGCTCTGTATCTAATATATTTAATGTTTGAATTGATGATATCTGAAGAAATTTGAACAATGTTGACAAACTAATGAATAATTATCTTTTACACCGTTTTCATTGCAATTCCAGGCTATCTACAAAGAACGAGAATATTTATTCGGGCGCTAAACATTTCTTAGACACGTCATTAAATGACTTTGTACCTTGAAATTGCTTGTTGTACCTTTAAGTTCCTCATTTTGGCAAAAAATCGTATTCGTTTAAAGAGATCGATGGATTGGTGTAACTTCATGGTTGTACTAATAAGCACAGATGTACGTTTACGTAAGCATAAGCATAAAGCCGCGTGGAAATTGGATATTCCAACACTTTTTAGGGAAGTGGTTTTTTTATTGCTATATTTTCAGGGGAAAATGCTGACGTGGTGGATTTTGGTAACCACATACGATACCAAATTGAATGTAAATATAGGAATAAAAAGAGCAATACAGCTCTTATTGTGTGACAATCTCACACTTGCAATGATTTCAATTATATACGGTATAGAATGAAGGTAAAATGTGTAGGTAGAGTTGCTACATTATATTAATTCAGGAAATTGGCACACTTCAAGATTAATTAATCGACAGTAATTAATGAAACTCAGAATGGGTTATTGTTTTCAAAATATAGTGTGCTAATTTAAACAACTTTGGCTCAGTGTAATTGTCTTATATTCATCAGAATATATGCTTCAACTAAGACTTAATTAATTATGCAAATGAACATTATTATTACATGTTTGAACTATTCCTGCGTGATCAAAACCCTTATCCATTATTTTCAACAGTTATTTATTACATGGTACAGTACTAGAACAGATCAAAAGTGCCAAAGTCATACCAATCTATAAAAAAGACGACTCACAAATGTTTTCAAACTATCGACCAATATCCGTCCTTTCTTGCTTTTCTAAAATACTTGAAAGACTAATTTTCAACAGATGCATGGAGTACATTGATAAAATTATATATTGAATGATTAACGACAATTTAAAACCCATACTGCTCAAAATCGAACGAGAAAACCCAAAACGATCCCAAAATGAAGCAACTGGGTTCAGGTGGGGAATTGCTTAATTGATGTAACTTTAATGATCATTTCTATTCAACAGTTGAGCCGAAAGGAACCAAAGAGACTTTAAAAATCGGTCATGTACGGATATCTTGCAGACATGAATGTATTGTAAAAACAACTCACTTGGCATCAAGTAGCAGGATCACTTCTTCCGGATTCTATAGCAAGCCCATTGCCAAAATCTATCATGTGCGAAGTAAACTTAACCGATAACAATCATGTTTAGTCGAAACAGTCGCGCGTTGAGCTTAGAGAATATTTCTGCAATTGGAATCTACCTCGACACATATCTAGCTATTAACAAACAGTGATTATTGTTTGTTTACCTGAATTTCATCCTGTGTGGCTTGATTAAAATCTTCATGTGGCTTCAAATTGTACGTGTAACGATAAGTATTAAATGTAATACGACTACAACATTACATTTGTCTCTAAACTTTATCGATAGAAAGTGTCAAATTCATAATCGCCCACACTATGAGGGCGGCCACAAAAACGCCTAAATCTGAAACAATTGCATTTTGTTTGCCATTTTGATCCACGTAGGCGCAATTATTAATTTGACGGAGTCTAGTTTATAATTAATAAGTTATAAAGTTTAACGGGTTTTTTTATGAATATACAGAACAAAACTTGCTAATTACAGGTTTTTGAGAATTGAATTGCTCAACCTTGAAAACTAATATTGGTATGCAACATCTAAACTCCACGCCATAAGTTTCTACCCATGATTCCGACACGCCTAAAGAGAAATTAAATAATGAAATTAACTTTTTTCTGATAATTTTTGGCACACCAATCAAGTCTCATCAATTTGTAGTCAGAATGTATCAAATTTTTTAACATGCGATACCGATTTGCAAAGAACGGATGATTTTATATCCCAGGTGCCACACCCAAGGAATTCAACCGAGACATATGACTCATTTAAATGATATAAAAATGAACCTAGCCACAGTTTTCAAAAATGTCGGAGAGGAGATGGATGTGTAAAGATTTTTTTGTTTTGTGTATCATAAATGGGATATTTTTAACCTCTTTTGGGGCATGTGTGAAGTTTCTGTAAAAGGAAAACAACATCAGTTGCAATCCCCCTAAGGTTTTTCCCCGCAGCATAAAAACGCAAAAGCAACCGATCACAGGCTTTCGGGTAATCTCTTTTACATCCTTTGCGGTCATTTTGATGAAAACGTCATCCAACATCATACAAATCAACTGCCTAATATGTTCAAAACATATTTCACTAAACATGCTGAGAATCACAAGTACAAAACAAGAAATGCCCAGGATTATATTATAAACAAAACAAAGAAACCCTTTTCACACCAGGCTATAAGAAATTGTGGACCATCATTTTGGAACTCTCTTGATAAAACCGTCAAGCAATGTAAAAATGACAAAAGCTTCAAAAATATAGTAAAAGAAAATGTTCTCTCTAAATACTAGTTTGAAAACTTTGGACAAAAACCTTGTAATGAAACTGATGTCGTGGAAATCGTTATTTGATTATATCCTTTTTTGGGCACTGTCTTGTCTTGTCTTGTCTTGTTTCTTTTTGATTAGTAAGTATGTTTTATTTTGTTCTTTATTTTCTAGGGCATAATTGACTTCAGGCCTTACTGGCCTTTTGATTATGTCCGCAATATCATTTTTGTGTTTTTTACCTTTATATGTTGTTATGTATATGTGTACCGCCGCGGCAAAAGGGTCCAGTTGTCGGCTCGTACATGTTGCTCCTTGTAGCATATCTAATGTATGGTATTTGTATACATCAGATATGCTACAATGAGCAACATGTAGGAGTCGACAACTGGACCCTTTTGCCGCGGCGGTACACATATATGATATTGAAATAAAACAGAATCAGAAACATTAAGGGTATCACCTAAGGTGGGGTTAGGGTAGGCCTTCAAAATTGGGGTGTAGGGGAGTTGTTGCAAACCGGTGACTTTTTTGACAATTTTAAATCGCCCTTTTAAAACAAATTTGCTTGCTATGAGGTTGAAACTTGCAGGGCATGTTAGAATTATCATTTCCCTTCGTTGTTTGCAAACCCCGATGAAATTCCGTTATTTGGAAAAACATGATTTTGGTGGCCAATTTTGCCAAAATTCCGATTTTTCGACCTTCATGACGTCGTAATTACGTAACGCCTTAGCTGATTTTTGTGATCTTGGTAACGTTGGTACCTATCTATTGATAGCAAAACTAAGTTCATAGGGGGTTCTTTTCCAAAAATTACAAAGGCTGCATAGCTCATGCCCTTATACCTCAGGCCACAAACTTCTCGTATTCCCAATGTGTAAGTGTTCACCATGTTCACAAGGCAACAAAACACAAGTTAGTAATGTCATAAGAATTCATTTGTTTTAATTATGTATGCCAATACATGCATTAGCGTCAGAGTTGTTTCTAATAATGCCCATAGAAATCTTTATGATAGTTATTTAAGCGAAAACGCTATGAAAGACACAGGGATGTTTTAATGCAAAATAACAAGGAGATAACCGTATGCAATCAGCATTATTATTCCAGTATTAGTGAGATATTTGGAATTTAAGTTAACAGATTAGTAAATTAATACGAATATGTGTTTTCTAATTAAAGCAAATATTATCGTTACAAAACTCAATTATTTCAGTCAAAAACTGTAGTTCAATATCAAACGTTTAAGTAAAAAAACCGATTATCATTCATATAAATTCTATGTTGCCATCATTTTTATCCTCAGAACAAACGTAACCAACTGCTCTCATCAAATAATTAATTTTGACAGGAAGGAGTTTAAGGTATCTTTATTGCTCTGTATCTAATATATTAACACTTAAGTGCATAAGGTGTTTTAGAATCCCGTTAGTGCACAAGGGGGTCCATATGGACCCTGAATTTTGAACGCTTTAAAAACAATGTTATTATACGAGGGTCATTCAAAAAGTTCTACCTGTTGTATCATAACTTTTGTTTTGTTAACGGTAGCTACTTGAAAATTGGCACAAATATAGCTCACAATGTTGTCTACATGTGGTCTAAAAATCATATCAATACCTTTTCTACATTTTTGCAGGTAAAACCACAGTAACATTTGGTACACCGGAAACGGTGAAATGTCATATGACATTGCACCTAAAATTACATGTGCAGCTAATGTATGACTAACCATCTGTATACCCAAAAATCATGGAAGTTACTGAACAAAATTGGAATGAAAGTGAACCTAATAGTCCAACAAGTCATATGCAACTGATAAAGTAAACTTGTTACTGATAGAAATTACCCAGAATCCCAATATTTGAAAAGGTGTCTGGTATCCTCTTAAGTTACGAATATTAGCATAGCATGCTTCTCTATGACCTGACTTTCCAAGTGCTTTTTTTATGTCAAAAACAACATTTAAAGATGATACACCACAATTTTCGGTCAAAAAATCAAATGTAGTTTCCTTTATGATGTACTATGAAAATTTCTTCAAAAATAAAGCTTCATAATGTCACTATTTTACATCTTGTTTTGTTAAAGTCAGTTTCTTCCTAAACTGTATCTTTAGTGATTTTGATACTTTGTCTGCATGGGCTATTTGTTCTTTTTGATTGTTGTGCTTGTTGGTGTCCATTATTTTCAGTTAGGGTCATTTTTTTAATCATCCCGTACAATTGTATGTCCATTCTTATGCTTTATATAATTTGTATTGTATAGCAATACTACATGGCTATATTATGACCTTTTTAATTCACTGTACCTGAGCCAGTTTTAAAAATGATGCACATATTTTGACCGTTTCCGGTGTACCAAATCTTACCGTGGTTTTCAGGACACCTGCACAAATCTAGAAAAGGTTTTAATAATATTTTTTAATCATATGTAAATGACATTCTAAGCTATATTTGTACCAATTTTCAAGTAGCTATCTTTAACAGAACAAAAGTTATGATACAACAGGTAGAACTTTTTGAATGACCCTCGTATTATTATTAATATTATTTACCCTTGAAACTGTACACAGTGATACACCAACCCAATTAAATTTATATAAAAGAAAAACATTAAAAATCCGCCATTCCATTTCAAAATGGCGGCCAGATATTTAATTCGTGACAAATGTTCATTTTTTCCGAAAAATTTCCCGCCAAAAATTGGAAATCTGTTTTCCCAAAAGAATTGTGCAATGAAATTTGGCTCATAATAGAAGATTATAATTACAAATACATTGCTGAAATAAAAAATTCAAAAAAATTGTTTCGTTTTGGTTTTAGGGACAAAACAAAATTCGAACAGCGCCATCATTTTACCAGTTTTTGCTAATTATTTCAAAAACGACACGACCGATTTGATTTGTTTTTGCACCAAAACATGCGTAACCCCTACCTTGACAATTACATAAGGCACGGTTCCCAATTCATGACGAAAGCTTTTGAGTCATACGAAAGGACTTGAAACAATTGTCTTGCATCATGATGCAGAAAAATATTGAGTCATGATTCAAAGATAGATGTATTATAGTGTATTAAATGATGCAGAAAAACGACCGATTTGATTTGTTTTTGCACCAAAACATGCGTAACCCCTACCTTGATAATTACATAAGGCACGGTTCCCAATTCATGACGAAAGCTTTTGAGTCATACGAAAGGACTTGAAGCAATTGTCTTGCATCATGATGCAGAAAAATATTGAGTCATGATTCAAAGATAGATGTATTATAGTGTATTAAATGATGCAGAAAAATTGCACTTGGGCATTTATTATCATAAAGACCACTTCAAAGAAGGTAGGTATGCGTTGTTCCTAATATTTATGCGTCATAACTCAAAATACATTTCGTCATGGCTCTTGCATTAAGCCCTTTCGTATGTCGGAAGACATTCCGTCATGAACTTGGAACCATGCCTAAAGCAGCTTTATTGGGTTATGTTGCGTTTTTGCGCTTGGCGCGAAAAAACAAAATCCAGGGTCCTTATGGACCCCCCCCCCCCTCCCCTTATGCACTTAAGTGTTAAATGTTTGAATTGATGATATCTGAAGAGATTTGAACAGTGTTTATTTTTTTGGGACAAACTAATGAATACAAATCTTAGACACCGTTTTCATTGTAATTCCTTAACCTATCTACAAAGAATGAGAATATTTTTTCGGGCGCTAAACATTCCTCAGACACGTCATTAAATGACTTTATACCTTGAATTTGCTTGTTGTACCTTTAAGTTCCTCATTTTGGCAAAAAATCGTATTCGTTTAAAGAGAGCGATGGATTGGTGTAACTTCATGGTTGTACTTATAAGCACAGATGTACGTTTACGTAAGCATAAGCATAAAGCCGCGTGGAAATTGGATATTCCAACAATTGATTGTCAGGGAAGTGGGGTTTTTATTTGCTATATTTTCCGGAAAAAATGCTGACTTGGTGGATTTTGGTAACCACATACGATACCAAATTGAATGTAAAAATAGGAATAAAAAAAACAATACAGCTCTTATTGTGTGACAATCTTACACTTGCAACGATTTCAATTAAATATAGAATGAAGGAAAAATGTGTAGGTAGAGTTGCTACATAATATTAATTCATGAAATTGGCATACTTCAAGATTAATTAATCGTCATTAATTAATGGAATTCAGAATGCGTTATTGTTTTCAAAATATAGTGTGTTAATTTAAACTTTGGCTCAGTGTAATTGTCTTATATTCATCAGAATATATGCTTCAACTAAGACTTAATTAATTATGCAAATGAACATTATTAATTACGTGTTTGAACTATTCCTGCGTGATCTACACCTTATGGCAACTTACTGATTTTGAAGCTGATTTGTTCCACAGGTGTATAAATATTTAAATTGATCGAATGTTTTCCTTAAGAAATGGTC
>JXSR01S001337.1:0-10740 GCA_000969725.1 Ophiothrix spiculata
CCGTGCCGACATACCCACTCTTCTGTAAATCTTTTGGCACAGGTTACTGCTTCTTGGTCGGGTATAGGGTAGGCATCTATCCATTTCAAAAAGTAATCACCGACTACCAAAATGTACTTGTTGCCAGCATCTGACACAGGCAGTGGACCCAAAATATCCATTGCTATTCTCTGCCCAGGATGTCCCATCAAATCTTGTTGGAGTTTGGCTTTTCGACGAGTACTCGGTGATTTTCTCCTCGCACATATATCACAGCGTCGAATCCAAGAACGTATATCACCACTTACTCCATACCAATAAAATCGCTCGGCTATTTTGGCTCTGGTTTTATTGATACCGAAATGAGCAGCAGATTTAACATCATGGAGTTCCTTCATAATCACCTTCGGTAACTTTTAGGGACTATCACTAGCCACTTTATGATGCTTCCATCATTTGATTCCCATCTCCGATATAACATTCCTTCTCGGAGTTCAATTCTGTCCCATTCCATATAGTAAACTTTTGCTGCTCTAGATAAAGGTGATATCTCAGCATAAGCTGGCTTTTCGTTGTTCTCTTTGCCCTTTAAGATCACTGCTAAATCAGAGTCACGACGTTGTGCCTCCTTCATTTCCTCCGATGTCCATTTAGCAGCAATTGTGATAGCTCGTACTACTCTGATGCTTTTGTGGTATGGAGGAAGACCTAACTGTTCTTCGGGAATGTGAACTTTCTCTGCCCTGCAATTGGACTCTGTAATCTGACCATCAGGTTCCCAGTGTACTGTATTTGGAGGGTTTTTGATTGTCTCTTATCCCCATTTCCCGGTTTGATTGACACAGGTTCGTCAAGTCCTTTACTTACTTGATGGTGACTATGTCCTGGTCGATGTATCACTTCATAATCATACTCGCCAAGAGTTTGTATCCATCTAGCTATCTGTCCTTCAGGATTCTTGAAGTTTATAAGCCAACGGAGTGAGCCATGATCTGTTCTTATGGTGAAGTGTTTTCCATACAGATATGGTCTGAAGTATTTAACATAGAAGACCACTGCAAGTAACTCCCGCCTGGTAACACAGTAATTCATTTCGGATTTACGTAGCACTCTACTGGCATATGCGATAACAACAAATGCAGACTTTTCCTTAGCTTTATTATCAAGCTCCACTTGCCAGTTTCCTGACGCAAGATCCAACGTGGAGAACCACTGCGCTCCATTCGATGTTTCTAAAGATTATACTATTCTCGGAATCGGGTAGGAGTCCTTGATTGTTACCTCATTAAGCTGCCTGTAGTCCGTACAAAATCTTCGGGATCCATCCTTTTTGGTGACTAGAACCACCGGAGAGGCCCATGGACTGGTGGAGGGCTCTATTATGTTTCTGTCGAGCATATCTTAAATTTGTCGATCTACTTCAGCTTGGAGTGTGGGCGACAATCTGCGAGGTCTCTGTCTCTTTGGATGAGCATTCGCAATCTCTATGTGATGTTTCACTATTCATGTTCTTCCTACATCTTTATCTCCAGTCGAAAACACATCCGCAAATTCAACCAGCAATTTCGCAACCTTGATATGCAACTGTTTAGGCAACTCCTTGATACTTGCTTCATACAAGTCCACTAGATGGGGAGGTATTGTTATCTCTTCTTCTGCTTCTCCGACTTACTGATGGCGTCATAGTTAGTTATAGGGCTCACTTTGCCAATGTGCATCTTCTTCTTAACACTTAAGGCAGTAAGTGTTGGATTGAATATTCGGATCGGGACCTGACTTGTATTAACTTTATCCAGATTGATCAGAGCTCTGGCCACTACTCCTCCTTTATCTCGTAATTTACACTCAGCAGGTTCGAGAATACCAAAGCCTTGCATGTCCGGAAGTTGTTCAACCTTCCCTGGTATGATCATTTCATGTCCAAGAGGAATAAATACACGATGTTGTATCGTTACTCTTGCAAACGATTCTCCTCCCTATAACCTTGCACAACATGTTCTCCAAATTGTAGTTGTCGCTTCTTTACGTTTATTACACAGTCTGTCAATTCCATAAAGTCCATTCCTAATAACGCATCATTCTTGATACTGGCTACAGTTACTGGCAATTTTACAGAAGCACTTCCGACACAAATATTCATAACAGCCCAACCAATTATTGATAACGGGCTTCCATCAGCTTGCTGTCCAAAGTCATGTGAACTGAGAAGATTTGGCCTGAATTCCCTTGGAATGCTGTTATAACTTCCCTCCGAAATTATAGTGTTGGTGGCTCCAGTGTCTACGACAAAGCTCATTAGAGTATTTTTAACTTCTCCAATGACATTTATTGTACTCCCCTTTGGTTCTCCCCCAATCATTGAATGCTCATCTACTGTTGTGTTGGAGCCTGTCTTGCCTGTTGCGACCTCTCCCTGGCTCCGTGGTCGGGTCGGTTGTCGTTTCCCTGACGATGTTCTCTTGTAATGTTCATCTGGTTCCTATTCAAGTATGGGCAAGCAGCAATCCAGTGGTTAGGTGATCCACATTCAAAACACTCAAGGCACCGTTCCCGACCGAATCCATTCTCTTCTCCACGATTTTGCCCTTGACCACAGCCATTAACTCCTCTACTGTTTCCTCTATCATAACTATTCTGATACCTAGGTTGAGTTGGCTTACTTCTCCATGAGTGTTCTCGTTGCCCCAACTGGAGCTCCATTTGGTCTTGTTTCTCTATGAGCTTCTTGGAATATGACACAGTCTTCCATTCATCTCCTCGCCTGATAGCTCCCCTCGCTCTTCCCCGTAAACTAAGGAACAATTGTTGTGCCTTCTGTCTTTCTGTCCAATTGTTCCATTCTGCACAAGCCTCGAATTGGCTGAGATATTCCTCTATATCAACTTCACCGAAATATGTCTCAGGTGTAACATCTTTCTTCTTAGTGCGACTCAGTCTCTTGTGCAACATATCTTTTTCAACTATTTTACTTTCTCTTTTCAAACTCCACGGAGTGCCGGGTTTAGCTTTAGCTTTTGAATCAGGATTTTCATGATCTGAGTCCTCTGATTCTGTGGAGTCAGCATCTGGTTTCTTTGATATTGTGGCAGTACTAGGCTTTCTAAGAAACACTTCAGGATCAGTCGCCGTTGCCCGAGAATATCCCTCTGGTGTGTTTGCTAAACTCCCCCAGATCTCCATTTTCGTGGAGGGAGCATATTGTTGACAACAAATTGTTTGAACTCCTCCATTTCTTCTTGATATCGTTTTTGCTCCTCCCTCATTCTAGCATTTTCTTCTTGGAGCAGCTCATTTGCCTTCTTTGCTGCATCACCTTCCTCTGCTTTTGCAGCGAGTGTTTCCACCATATCTCGCAATTCCTGTTTCCACTGTCCTCCTTCTGCGCTTCCTCGTGGAAGATGTTCATCCACGTTTCTTATACAGACTCCATGATACTACAAAGTTACTTTATAATGCCTATTAAGAAGGTATCAGCCTCCCGATCACCCAGCCACGGTTAGCTTCGTGTACAGTCACAGTAGTGGACGTAATTAATTAAGGCTTGATCTGACGGGTTCCGCTCTCCTCCATAAAAATAATCAAAGATCCTCCACGATAGAACCAAGATGTTTCCTCCAATTTTCAGTTCTTCTCCTCCAAAACAAAATCACAGCTTCTCAAAAATGAATTCTTCTGAGATGAGATCACACCGCTGCCACCAATGTGGCGTTTACGTTATTGTTGTTATATATAACTCCCCGAAGTCGATCGAATCCTCCGATCCGTGGTTCGATGGTAGCGAGCGTCAAGGTCTTTAACATAGATGATGGCGTGGGCGTGTAGCCACTCCACACTATCTCAGAGTCCACACAAATAATTACAACTGGCAAGTCCTTTTTATCAGTTCTCCAATGTTTTATTTACTCTAAAAAAATCACCTTGTTTAGGCTTTCGCCAAGGAAACCCAACTTGGTACTTGGTACCAAGTAAGCTGAAAGAAGCTTATCTTTAACAGGGTTCCAAGATGTTATTTATATTCAGTTTCAGAATATGCAATCCAACACTTACTGCCTTAAGTGTTAAGAAGAAGATGCACATTGGCAGAGTGAGTCCTATAACTAACCTTGACGCCATTAGGAATTTCGACGAGAACGTCGGAGAAGCTGAAGAAAAGATAATAATACCTCTTCATCTAGTGGACTTGTATGAAGCAAGTATCAAAGAATTGCCTAAACATTTGCACATCAAGGTTGCGAAATTGCTGGTTGAATTTGCAGATGTGTTCTCGACTGGAGATAAAGATGTAGGAAGAACAGGAATAGTGAAACATCACATAGAGACTGCCAATGCTCATCCAAAGAGACAGAGACCTCGCAGATTGTCGCCCACCCTCCAAGCTGAAGTAGATCGACAAGTTCAAGACATGCTCGACAGAAACATAATAGAGCCCTCCACCAGTCCATGGGCCTCTCCGGTGGTTCTAGTCACCAAAAAGGATGGATGCCGAAGATTTTGTACGGAGTACAGGCAGCTTAATGAGGTAACAATCAAGGACTCCTATCCGATTCCGAGAATAGAATAATCTTTAGAAACATTGAATGGAGCGCAGTGGTTTTCCACGTTGGATCTTGCGTCAGGATACTGGCAAGTGGAGCTTGGTAATGAAGCTAAGGAAAAGTCTGCCTTTGTTGTTCGTGGAGGACTTTACCAGTGGACCGTCATGCCCTTCGGGCTCTGTAATGCTCCTGCTACATTTGAAAGACTAATGGAAAACATTATGTCTGGGTTACAATGGGAAAGTTTGCTGGTGTATTTGGATGACATTATAATTTTTGGGAAGTCATTTGATGAAGAATTAGATCGGCTGAGAGTAGTGCTCCAAAGACTTAGAAACGCCAATTTGAAACTAAAACCAAAGAAGTGTGTGCTGTTCCAGCGCAAAGTGCTTTTCTTAGGTCACGTTGTTTCCAATGAAGGCATTGCAACAGATCCAGAGAAAGTTAGAGTAATTGAAGAGTGACCAACTCCAATGTGTGTACGGGATGTCCGCAGTTTTCTAGGATTGGCTTCCTACTACCGAAGATTTGTAAAAGGTTTTTGTGACATCGCCCGGCCACTTTACAGTCTTATCAAAAAGACAATTAGATTCAAGTGGACAGAACGTTGTGAAGACGCTTTCCTGATTTGAAAGGACATCTGATATCAGATACAATTTTAGCATACCCGGACCATTCTGCTGCATTCATTTTGGACACTGATGCAAGTGCCTACGGCATTGGAGCTGTGCTTTCTCAAGTTAAAGATAACAAGGAGCATGTTATCGCATATGCAAGTAGAGTGCTACGTAAACCCGAAATGAATTACTGTGTTACTAGGCGGGAGTTACTTGCAGTGGTCTTCTATGTTAAATACATCCGACCATATCTGTATGGGAAACACTCCACCATAAGAACAGATCATGGCTCACTCCGTTGGCTTCTAAACTTCAAGAATCCTGAAGGACAGATAGCTAGATGGATACAAACTCTTGGCGAGTATGATTATGAAGTGATACATCGACCAGGACGTAGTCACCAGAACGCTGATAGTTTGTCACGAGTGCAGTGTCCTCAATTTCGCATGAATATTAGATCTTCAGAGCCTGACGATCAAGTAAGCAAAGGACTTGACGAACCTGAGTCAATCAAGCCGGAAAATGGGGATGAAGAGACAATCAAAAACTCTCCAAATACAGTACACTGGGAACTCGATGGTCAGATTGCAGAGTCCAGATGCAAGGCAGAGGAAGTTTACATTCCTGAGGAGCAGTTAGATCTTCCTCCATATCACAAAATCGTTAGAGAAGTACGAGCTATCACAATTGCTGCTAGATGGACATCGGACGAAATGAAGGAGGCGCAACATCGTGACTCTGATTTAGCGGTGATCTTAAAAGGTAAAGAGAACAACGAAAAGCCAGCTTATGCTGAGATATCCCCATTATCTAGAGCAGCAAAAGTTTACTATATGGAATGGGACAGAATTGAACTCCGAGAAGAAATGTTACACCGTAGATGGGAATCAAATGATTGAAGCATCATAAAGTGGCACCTGATAGTCCCTAAAAGTTAACGGAAGGTGATTATGAAGGAACTCCATGATGTTAAATCTGCTGCTCATTTCGGTATCAACAAAACCAGAGCCAAAATAGCCGAACGATTTTATTGGTATGGAGTAAGTGGTGATATACGTTCTTGGATTCCGCGCTGTGATATTTGTGCGAGGAAAAAATCACCGAGTACTCGTCGAAAAGCCAAACTCCAACAAGATTTGATGGGACATCCTGGGCAGAGAATAGCAATGGATATTTTGGGTCCACTGCCTGTGTCAGAAGCTGGAAACAAGTACATCTTGGTAGTTGGTGATTATTTTTCGAAATGGATAGATGCCTACCCTAAACCCGACCAAGAAGCAGTAACCTGTGCCAAAATATTTACAGAAGAGTGGGTATGTCGGCACGGATGTCCTCAGATGCTGCACAGCGATCAAGGGAGAAACTTTGAAAGTCATGTATTTCAAGAGATGTGTAATTTATTGGGAATAGAGAAAACCCGAACGACACCCCTTAATCCAAAATCCGATGGCTTCATTGAAAGATTTAATCGGACAATGCTTAATACTGTGTCCGTATTGCTAGATCCACACAAGCACCAACGAGATTGGGATGCTGTATTACCATTTGCACTAATGGCTTACAGAAGCTCCACGCAGGAATCTACGAAAGAGACTCCACATGCAATGCTGTATGGAGAAGAGATGGTACTGCCCATTGATATAGGTATGGCAGTCGAAGACAACATTGTGGATGCAGAATTAAACACGGACTATGTTCAAGAGCTACGTCATCGGCTTCGAGCAACTCATAATCGAGCAAGAGAGGTGTTGAAACAAGCAGCACGCAGACAGAAGAGAAATTATGATAGATCCTGCATAGATGACCCAATAGATGAAGGGACATTTGTTTGGTTGCATAACGAGATAAGAAAGAAAGGCCGAAGTTCAAAGTTGGAATTCAAATGGGAAGGCCCGTACCTTGTGATCAAGAGGCTGTCCAACCTCGTTTTTCGCATCCAAAGATCACAACAAGCAAAGCCGAAGGTCGTCCATTATGATCGATTGAAGCCTTATGTAGGAGAAGAGTTACAGAGTTGGCTAAAGTAGCAGAAAATTGCTGCGTATTCAATTATAAGCGTATTAAAATGAACACTGTGCTCCTCCAAATGAGTGGAGCAAACCATCCTCCAAATAAATGGAGCAACTTTCCTCCAAATGAATGGAGCAACCATCCTCCAAATAAATGGAGCGTGTATAGTCGGCTAGTTGTACAACTTTAACTAACCGATCTGAATCATCATTTGAACAACGTGCAACATCTTGTAGCGGCGATGTGCAAGAGATTCTAATGGATTATAGGTGTTGTATACGTTGTATATGGTTGTACAGAACATTTAGTGACTGGGAGGGATTGGAACGCATGCCAAGCGTATATGTGCCATCTGTCTCCAATTTAAAGCACCCAGGACCATGAGATAGATGGACAAGGATAATTAATAGTAGTGAGGTATTTTGAGAAGTAATACTAGTGAGGTATTTTGAGAAGTAATAGGTTCTACTAGTGAGGTATTTTCACCATTTGTCTTATGCGAAAGGGAGATCTACAAATAGCTGTAGCAGCCGCGATTGGATTGCTTTTGGCCCTTGGCCGTTTATGTTGGCCCAGATCTATTACAGAAATTAAGTTCTACGTATCGACAGTACACTAGATATGCGGCGTATTAACTTTAGAACAGGCCTATCGTATTTGCTGGAAAAGTTAATGATCGAACACAAGAGGGCGTGTATCTTTGGCTGGGTATAAATTCACGATACACAGCGGCGTAGTTGTCATTTGCTAGTTGAATATCAACGGGATCAGATGGCTCGCATCAAAACCCCTACAAGGAGACAAATTCCAGATCAAAGCGAACTGGCAGTGTTTAATCCACTCGAGGAAGCTACATCACCAAATATGTTTGGCTGCAGGACTTGTGACCAGAGGTTTCCTTCGCAAGCAGCAAGAGATAAACATGAA
Source organism: Ophiothrix spiculata (assembly GCA_000969725.1). Classification (NCBI taxonomy): domain Eukaryota; kingdom Metazoa; phylum Echinodermata; class Ophiuroidea; order Amphilepidida; family Ophiotrichidae; genus Ophiothrix; species Ophiothrix spiculata. The sequence goes on from JXSR01S001337.1 coordinate 8,069, forward strand.
AAGGAGGTGCATGCGGGGATCACGTACAAGTACCCTTGCCCAAAATGCGGGCCAACCAAGGCCTACGTAAGGCGGTGTGACTTAAGGGAACATTTTAGGCAACAACACTCAAGTGAGAATATTGAAGCCATAGATGAGGTTACTGTGGTCGCTGTATCCAAAGAGACATTAAAAAGAGCGGCCTCTCCTGAGGATTTAACAACCAGTTCGCCAAAGGCGACATCCAACAAGAAGACAAAAACCGCACCTAGGGGCAAGCTGGCATCCTCAAGCGCGACTCAAGGAGGAATGTGTGCGACTGCAGAAGGGAGCGGCACTCATCCTGCTCCGCCGGGCGTGCCGGACCTCGCAAGTCTGAGCTGTGGAGTTAGGAATGGTGGAGAGCCTCAGCGCAGACTCACAATGATCAAGGAAACCATTCAGCGGGAGTATTATTTTGAATAAAACAGAAAAAAGACTGAAGATGACATCTAAAGAACTTTAAATATGACCTGCATTGTGATTCTTGTTAAAGGATGGTTCATTAGACTGTAAATGATGTAAATTATGTTGATTCTGGAAGAAAAAGTTTTAAAAGTTTTATTATTCTCTGTTACCTCCATTTCGTCACCTTTCCTCCATTTGATTGGAGCTACATTCCTCCAATTGCGTGGAGCTCCATTTCATTGCTTTCCACCATTTTCACCTTTCCTCCATTTCAACACTTCTTCCATTTGATTGGAGCTCCATTTCCTCCAATTGCGTGGAGCTCAATTTCATCGCTTTCCTCCATTTCACCTTTCCTCCATTTCAACACCTTTCCTCCATTTCATTGCTTCCCTCCATTTCACCTCTCTTTTATTTTAACACTCCTCCATTTGATTGGAGCTCCATTTCCTCCAACTGCGTGGAGCTCCATTTCATCGCTTTCCTCCATTTCACCTCTCCTCCGTTTCTACACCGTTCTTCCATTTCATCCCCTCCATTTCATTGCTTCCCTTTATTTCCCCTTCCTCCATTTGAACGCCTTCCCTCCATTTATTGTGCAGAGAAAATATTGTGTAAATTTAAGAACTATGTAAAATGATGAAGATTGAATAGTTGTGGTAGGGCTCCATTCGAACTATTTTTTGTGCATAACATGCAGTAGTGTTTTAAAATGTATTATTTTATACTGCATGAGAAAGTGTTTATATTGGAAGTGTGCCATAAAATACTAGTTGGAGCGCAAAATAGAAGCTATTAGAGTATTCACAGAATGTTTAAACAAGAGAGAAACATGAATTATTTAGAGGTAATAAGCTCCAGTTTAAAATTATTGTTAAAGTCAAAACAAGTTCCATGTTCAATTATTGATCTCTGTGAGTTTGTTGGAGTATCATTTGGCAATCGGAGCACACATAATGTTCATGATTGTTAAAGAATGAAGTAATAAGATGGAGCTCTACTATTTTTGAGTTATATGTAAGCAAGTGAAGCTGAGTTAAGTTTAAATAAGAGACATGAATGAAATTACGTTAAGTGTAAACTCAGCAAAGACTTTATGATTCACATAACAAGGTTTTACATTGATACCACAGATGTTTGCAGAGTTGTTGTTACAGAGAAAAGTTGGTTTTTATATTCTTATATGTTCATGTTAAAAGTGTTTCACAATTTATGACGTATACCTTAACATGTTAAAATGATGTTAATTAATCAAGATGAAGAGCATTGAAAATGGAGTTTCTACATGTTAAAGATGAAACTTTAATAACTTAGCCGTAAACGGTGAATAGTTTATTTTGCTCATACTAGTTGATCGGATATGTTCCTTGTTGAAATCTCCTCCTTCCGATTTCAACTTAAGTATGGATTAATGAACGGTTTGCTCTACTACTGCATGATAAAATCAAATAGTTAATATTGCATAGAGTAAATTCCAGGAAATGACATATTTCCGCGGCCCGACTATGTATCGGTTTGGGGAGGGGGAAATGTAGCGAAATATGTGGTGGCTGGTATGGCGCTCATTGTGTTCCGTAATAACTTTGCCCATTCAAGAATGATGGCGCTATAACTTATAACTTTGATCATGTGACGTAAAGTGGTCATGTGACTTTCGCTATAAAAGGGCGTGCTAGCAAGCACTCAGTGTTAGTTAGGGCCAGTCTGTCAGTTAGATCGGCCAGTTGCTTAGTACAGGGGCAATCTCTGTAATAGGAAGTTTAAGTTAGGGAAATCGGAGTTCCTCCATTCAATTGGAGCTCCATTCAGCTAAAGTTTCCTCCAAATAATTGGAGCTCCATCCAGCCAACTCAGCTCCGCTCCATTTCACTTCTGAAATCAATGCAACCGGATAATCCCCGCATAGAGTTATTAAAATATTGCAGAACTGTTAAAAAGGATTTGCCAGTTGTGATTATTGTGTGTACTCTGAGATTGTGTGGAGTGGCTACACGCCCACGTCATCATCTTTGTTAAAGACCTTGACGCTCGCTACCATCGAACCACTAAACTTATCTGAGTAAAGTCTGTTCGCTAAATGAGGCTTGATTAGTGATATAGTGACACAATGAAAGATGATTGATTGGATTAGAGTTGAGGTAAACTGAACTGGATTTAAAAAAAAAATAATTAAACTGGATTAAAAATTATAAAAATAAAAAGTGAACACATTCCTGATATACTAAATAAAATTTGCAAAATCTTTT